>LPNX010579585.1:196901-210628 GCA_001517045.1 Pseudotsuga menziesii
ATTTGTTCAATTCCAGAATAGGCACGATCAAGAATGGCTCATACAGATTCTGAGCACCATGGGTTTCACTTCTCTCGCCAGCCATTTTCAGTCCTCCCAAGAACTTCTCGTGGGATGGAAGGGACCCCTCACTCTCTTCGTTCCCACAGAGGAAGCCTTCACCAATTTCAATTCACTTAATTCGTACTTCTCTTCAAATTCCTCATCCGATTATCTCCTCTCCCACCATATTACCAGGGGCCTCTTCACCTACGCGCATCTCAAAATGCTGCCTTACGGAACGAAGCTGGACACCATTGCCTCCGGGGGCAGACAGCTTGTCGTCACTTTTAATTCTCGCGCAGATGTACAAGATTTGATCTACTCATCCACTAAGACGCGGGTCGAGTATTCTCCAGTGTACGTTAATGGGGTTCTTGTTTCTCATCCAGACATCTTCAATGATGGACTAATAAGCATCCATGGCGTGGACAAGTTGCTTCTTGTTCTTGAATCGTCGAAATCAAGAAGCCACGGTATATATTACTCGCCTCACAGTGCTGATCCGCCAACACCTTCTACTGCAATTAGGATGCCACCATTCTCATCAGCTAGTTCTGGTCCTGATAATCCAATGAATAACATAATGCCCTTCATGCTCGAATCTGCAGCTCGAGGTCTTAGAGATCGGCGTTATAGAATACTGCCGTTGGCCATGTGCAAGACCCCAGAGCTTCTGCGCCTGAAAAAGCTCACCATCTTCACGCTTAGCGACGACTCCGTTTTCCTGAAGGGCGGTCTTGATTTTACGAACAATCTGAGATACCATGTGGTTCCCAACAGGAGGCATTTGTTGGCCGATCTAGTGCGTCTTCTGGTGGGTACAAGACTCCACACTCTCCTCTACGGCCAATCGCTGGTGGTGACCGACGCCAAACCTTTCTCCGTCAATGGGTATAATTTTTATTTTTTAATTTTATTATTATGACGTCATGTGGACACATGTCAACTCAAATCCAGATACCAAATCCCAAAGCTGACATCATCTTCTATCCACCAATCAACTGTTTACAAAAATAGCTTTTTAACAAAATTAAAAAAAATATTTTTACAAACCCCTAAGTCATACTTTGCAAAACAGGTTTTAATTCTTTATAGCTACCTCAAAAAACACCAACTAATACCAAAGTCAAAGGAGTTTGACTTGTGATCAATTACAATATACCTGCTGAGGCAGGTATAATAAAAACGTATAATAAAAACAAAGATAGGCGTAAACCTTCTTCTTGCAAGAATATTTAATAACCATAAGTTAAGATTTGTATGGTAAAGAGTAATGAAATTATATATAATGAAATGATTATTACAATCAAGCAAATAATAGATATTATTGAAAGATAAAGAAAATGCAACATATTTGATTGCATGCATAGAAAGTGGAGAGCATCTTGCATGTATAGCACTTCGAGAGCTTTTCCCGGCCTACGAATGATGTAACTACCGACATGAGAAGAAGGAATTTCGAAATGCGTTCACCATGAATAGGATGAGGCTGGAGCATTCCAAATTTTTTTATTTTATAATCCTTGGATGATGTATAGACTTCATCCATATATTGTAATATACAACATATGCATAAGTGGAGTCTGTGCATGCAGTTCATATTTCAATGAGTTCCACATGGAGCAAGTGTTAATATTACTGGTTGTTCACTCAGTCACAATAGATCAAGCAAGCGTTTCATTCACTCATTGACACACAAGTGGGACTCCTCGTAACTCATGGATACTAAAGTAGACAAAGATGCTTAAATAATATGTCAAATTAATATTAAAATGCCAAAATGGAATTTCATTTTACCATAATTTTTATAATTCTCTATTTTTATTTTTTAGATGCAATTTCATTGAATGCGTGAAAAGAATTACACATATAAAAAGCTAACATGTATTAAAAAAGTAGTCAGGTGTGGTTGGTTTATAGTAGCAATCAAGTTAATGGTGATTGAAGAAAAATAATCTGCTTTTTTTAATTTTATGTAGTGGATTTTGTTATAGATTTAGAGGTTTTCATATTGGATCCCATTATTTTCTTAGATTTGTATTTTTCTCACAGAATTTGAAATACTTGATGATTTATGTGTTCATTTTTTTAAATAATTTATTTTTTATTTTTTAGATATTCTTTCTTAATGTTGCATCTGTCTGCATTTTGAACCAATTTAGCATTAATTTCTTTTACCTGATTTAGTAACCATGAGCCTTTTGTTAAATTTTGTGGAAACCGAATATCGTAGAAATGTACGGTAGTGTGTGATTGTCTCATTTATTTTTGAAACTTTCATCTGAAAAATGTAGTGCGTTTCATATTTTTCTCTTAGTGTTTGAATTATTTGATGCAATCTGTGTTAATAGGTTAAAAGAAAAATATGTATTGTTTAGATGTTTCTAAAAAAGATGCAATGCGTTTCAGATTTTTCTCTTAGTGTTTGAATTATTTGATGCAATCTGTGTTAATAGGTTAAAATAAAAATATGTATTGTTTAGATGTTTCGAATAAATAATTTCTTCTAGAACATTGCATTTGGATAGCACATAACCTCCCCTAACCTGGATTGGATTATTGACTCTTTTACCTATTTCTTAAGGCAGCACGTCTCATAGTCGTATTACTATAAATTCTTGGGCGAATAGAGATGGTAGTCCTGTACAATTTTGGTTGCATCCTATTGTATTGTCATAAAGTTGAAGTAATTAAATTGAGAGATATTTGAATTAGTTGTGTCCTTTTTAAAAGACATCTTCTTAGTGGATACGTTTGCTGAAAATAATAGCTATTCCAGTTCAAAGGATATGATATTATATTTGCCTTTTGTATTTATGTTTCACTCACATGCCATCAAACCCCTTTTATAGCAATCTCTCAATGCTTTCATGGCGATGAGAAGACCTGCATGGAAGGAGGCACAGACACATGCATCAAGTAAGATTTGATGCCCTTGTTTTATGTTCATTAGCACACAAGCATCTTGTCTTTGAGGCATGTATGATTCCCCGCAATGAACGATATGTCTGTCCTTTTTCATGTAGAGCAACATGGGATTGACACTTGGTGGTAGGTAGCATACTGTGACAGGTAATATGACTTACTCGTTAGTCTATGAGTGTTTTCTCGCAGGCTCATGCTTGGTCTTGTGCAGTATGGGATCAACGTATGGGTTAATGCTTAAACATGGTGTGAAAAGGGTTTGTCAGTCTTGTAACATGAATTTGGCTGGTAAATTCGAACACCAGTAACACGGCATGAGTTTATTTCAAACATTAACACCCTCAATTCCTTGAACCCATCTATTGGTTGGCCTCTCTGCTTTCTCGCTCATTGTTTCTTGAATCCCCATGTGACCGAGAGTTGGTATCAAATTGACCTCCTCATCGTCCTGTGCATAAGGTAATCTCCATGGCCCATTTCCTGCATTGTTATCTTCGGTTGGAATTTAGTAGTGGGTATCAGGAATACCGACTACCATTAGGCATATGGTTCCTTCTGTGGGTATGTGTGAAGTGCTCACAGTTGTGAACATGGATAGGAGTAGTTTTAATGCAGTTGTGTAGTGCGTGGTATACCCTACAAGCCCATGTAGCTATCGAATATTGCTTAGTGTATGGATTGATTCATGGCTTGGACTATGGCGACTTGTGGAGTATTAACATATACACTAGATTGTATATGGCTTGGTCACCTCATTGAGGGTTGGTGCTTGGCTTGTAACTGTTTTGATGTTTCATCAAATACTTAAATTTTGAAATAATTACATTAAATTTTCAAGGTTTAGTATAGAATTCCCTTTTCTTCTTGTTTTATTAGACTATGGTTTATTTTGTTTTAAATAACTACGCAAAATTTGGGGAGAGATTTAGTTTGTTGTTTAAGTTGTCAATGTTTTGGTCTCTGTTTGCTATCAACTGCGATTAGGTAAATTCCATTTTTCAAATGGTGTAATGGAGAAATTAAAAACCAATTTTCAAACAACGTTTAACCTATGCAATGACTGTATGAGTTGCAATTAAAATACCTCATTGACCAGCGGTTTAAATGCCAACTCATTTCATAAAATCTTCGCACTTGTAGCATCCTTTAATATAAACTAATGCCAAGATTTGTCATGGACAACCACCTAGCTATTTGAATTGTGTTTCTGACATGTTAACCTAAGAAGAACTACAGGAAAAACCAAGCCTCCATATGTTTAGAGGATTTAAGAGAGAATACAGCTTTGTCTCACAACGTGCTCAACTCCTGAGGTCTTACAGCATTAACTTTTAGAAGAGCCTAAATCAAGCAGAGAAATTGGTTGTCGATGTGGTCGTCCTCTGAGCTATTGACCCCAATGGCTGTCAATCAGTGTAAAGGGGGATTTAACGCTGTGGAGGACGAGGAAGAAGCATTGAGAAATAAAAAATGCCAGTTCATGATGGAAGAAGGGCACAAATTCCATGGCTCCAACACAAATTCCTTAGAGATCCAAGCTATTACCCCATCCATGGTGTAAAGTAGAGTCCTAGAGAACTGATGAGGATAACTATGAAATTAAAAGCTAGTTTGATGCTCGAGGTATCGTAAGGTTTCTCCCTCCTTGCTCAATTTAAAAGAAAAAAAAATCATTCATATGGAGATATGCACCAATTTAAGATTGAACTTGTGTAAGTCCCATCTTTTCTTAGCCTGGTTACACCACTGTTAGTGAACATATACATATGTTTCCTTAAAATTTAATAAACATATTAGAATATGTAACTTATGTCAATATGCTCAAGCTTTGCTTCTGTATCCTTTCATTACAATTATGGTTACTGAAGTCTTTTAGGCCTCTCGTCCTCGTGCCCAGTTCTGTTAATCATAGAAAAAGCAGATGAAAAACAATTTGAAAATTCATTCAAAAGAGAATTAGAAAATAATATCTGTTATTGCTAATGCTTTACGAAACTTTGATAGAATGTTTACCTGAAGTTGAAACTAATGTCAAATTTGTGCAGATCAAAAGACAAACAGAAATGGAGTCTTCACTGCATCACCATAGCTCCAGTCGTAAGAGACTCCACTCATCCAAGCTTGTGGGAAGAACTAAGAGGAGCATGATGGGAGGAGCATAATCGTATGAATCATATGATGAAAGCCTTAGTGTTGAAATATGGTAGTGCACTGATAGAAATTTATGCAGGTGTCCAACATGCCAACAAACACAATAAGGTGTCGTGTAACTTGAAGTAAAAAGCAGTAGTATTGTGATTGCCAAAATAGGCTATGAGATCTAAACATTAAATGTTTGAGAGGTAATATTAACTAGCCCTAACATTAGTTCACCTTTCCATATGTTTGGGATGTTTGGGATTTTTTATCCAATCTTTTAAAGGAAAGATGGTATTAAATTACCCTTGGATTTCTCCTTTGCCTCGATAAAAGACCAATTAAGAGGATGGAGTTTATGATTCATGGACAAAACGGTGTACTAAATTCAAGGAGGTGTGATTTGTACACAAAACGATGCATTAAATACAAATAGGTGAGAAAAGTGTTTTTTAATTAATTTTTAATGAA
Source organism: Pseudotsuga menziesii (assembly GCA_001517045.1). NCBI lineage: Eukaryota > Viridiplantae > Streptophyta > Pinopsida > Pinales > Pinaceae > Pseudotsuga > Pseudotsuga menziesii. The sequence continues at coordinate 202,476 of LPNX010579585.1, forward strand.
AACTTTGGATAAAGTACATGAATTTATGTGAAGATTAATTAAAATGGAAGCAACCCGAATCATAGAGTCCCTGCTAGCCTGAAAGGAAGGGACTAATAAGGGGAAAATATGTAGAAATTTGGACAAAAATCAGACCTTTTCTAAACACTTAGTTAAACTTAGATTTCAGATTTTAATACTTGTCATTAATAAAATTACTTTTCACGTATTTAAATCAACAACCCAATAAGCCGAAACATTGAAACTAAGTCTGTAGGAGAAGAAAAATCACTTAAAAACAACAAACTGATAAACCCATAAAACAACAAAAAATTTGCTCAAGATGACCCTAGAAAAACCCCCTCGGGGAAAACCAATCCAACAGAATTTTATTGCAGCATTTTCAAGCAAAAATGTCAATTTATACCAGCATTTAAATCAACATTTAATGACTGTACCAGTGCCTCAATTTTTGTGTAGAAACTTGATTTATGTGCCCAGCTGACAATACAACCTATACAACCTCCACGAAAGCAAACCACCTCGAAAAATGTCCCTAGTAAATATGTCATTATATGACCCCTTGAAAATTGTTCCCAACATTCCGTACACTGTACGACCTCCTAGAAATTTGTGCCCAACAAGTAGAATATAGACTGTATGACCCAGCTGAAAGAAAATGTCTTGCAATGTGTGCCCCACTCGTTGGGATTCATTCCCACTTGAGAAAATAAAATTTCTCCTTGGGATTTGTACCCACTTGAGAAAAATACAATTCCCTCTCTCTCTGAAAATTAACCCAGCAAAAATGCTCACTATTGGAAACGCTTTCCTTCTATTGCACACTACCCTAGGATCTCTCTTATAACTTGAGAGTGACTTTTCACCTTCCCCAATCCCTAAAGCGAAAGGCCAAGATTAAATCTTGTCTTTTTAAGATCAATGGTTGAGAAACTTTCCCTCCAAAAGCGGTTACATTTAATTTTAATAAAGTCACCATTTACTTTATGAAATAAGTGCACTTTATCTCATAAAGTCACTTTATAAAATTAAAACAAGGAAATACTTTATAAAAAGTCACATTACATAAGAGTCACTTTAAAACTTTATAAAACACCATTACAAAGTAAAGTAGCCTAGCTAGTGCATGGTCACTTCTGCATACAGGACAAAAGCATACAAAGTGCCTCCATAGTTAAATTACTAACACTCCATCTTAGCGAGGGAGGTACTCACTGCCATCGTCATCAAGTCTCATCCTCAAATCCATCATATTGTTCATTGTAGGAGCTCCCTCTAAATCTAAAACCAATGCTACTACCTACACTGAACTCAAATATTAAGAAAGGTAATATTTTCTTGATTTCGTCTTTCACCAATGATGCACTCAATTTGTCAAATGCCCTTGTGTCCCATTTGTTGTGCATACGGTGGTTGATAACAACAAACGTGGGGGTTAAATTCATGTCTCTGCAATTTTTGAGAAAGGTAAGATCAACTGCTTTTGTTTGGATTTTAACCCTCAGCTTCTTCAATAACTGGATCTGCTACCAGATTTCCCTTTCATATAGGGATGTAATCTCTGTTGCTAGGTTTCTGTGGTGAATGGCTTCAGGATAGATGTTCAGAATATTGACAGATCTCATGATTTTAATCGATGTTTCGAGTCCACATTAGGACTCATCATCAGGAAGGTGTGTCAAAGAAGAGTAGGTGATCTCAAATTATAACATTAATATTGAAGTGCGGAGAGTATTGTTTGAATTGTCATGATGGTTTTAAGTGTCGGCTAGGGTTTAGTATTTAGGTTAAGAATATTTATCTAATGTGTTTAAAATGTTAATTATTTATTGTTTTTAAAATGTGTTAAGAATATTTGTCGACAAATGTGTTTAAAATGTTAATTATATATTTGTTTTTTAATTAATAACAATTATTTAATGCTATATTTTAATAATTTAATAATTTAATGTTATTGCATTAATGTTAAATTAATACATGATTTGTAGTATTAATTATTTAGGAAGGTTTAGGTTTAAAATCTAGTGTTCTGTAATATTTTTAATCATATTAAAGTGTTATTATTATTAAAATTGTTAGTATTAATAATACTATTAGTAACTAAATTAGTTGTAAACCTTTAAAATTAATGTTGATATTGGTTATAACATTAGGTTTATAATTTAATAATATTATTTGATATTAGTTATAGTTAAGGTTTTAACATTATTATTAATTAAATTATTCTTAATCATAATACTTTTTCATCACGACTTAAGGTTGGGTTTCTTATTTAAAGTTAATTTTAATAACATTCATTTTAATAATTATTAATATTATTAGATTTAATATTAAATATAATAGTAGTAGTGCAATTATTGTAGTTTGACCTAATAACCTTTGTGTTAATTAGTGGAAAAAGGACTCGTTTCTTAAAAAGGATTGGTATTCAATAATTGGTGATAGCTAAGGTCATGGGTTCACAAAGTCTAATAATGTTGTCTATTGTGGTTTAGGAATGGTGGGAACCAACTAGTAATAACCTCCATGCCTCCATCTTTGTTTAGATTGTTGGGGTGCTTTCTTATTTCTAGGGCTTCTCTAAGTTTTCTTTTAAAGTAATGATCTTCTTTTGCTAGGATCTTGGTGTCTTCTTGGCATAATTGGTGTTTTGTTTTTAAGGAATGTTCTGCTAGTGCTGAGGTTCGGATTCATTCATTCTTGATGTCAACTTTGTGTTCCTTTAGTCTAGTGTTGAAGGAGCAACCAATTTCACCAGTGTAGCTAATCTCACAAGAGCAGGATACCTTGTAGACGCCTCTGCATTGTCTATGATCAATCAGGTCTTTGATGGGTCTCATTTTTTGCTTAATGGTTTGTATGGTTTTAAAAGAGGTTGTGATATCCTTCTTGAGAACTTTAGCAATCTTGTCGGTGACCCCTTTAATATAAGGTAAGTAGGCTCTTTTGTTAGGTTTTTATGTATTGTTATTATTTTTATTGTCATTGTTTGCTCTTTTGGTGTGAGTATTGGTCCTATTCTTGGTTCTTTATAAGACTTTCTTGATATCCTTAGAATTGTAGCCTATATTCTTGAAGATATTGGCGAGGTGGTTGTTTTCTAAATTATAAATCTAATGTTATAACCAATATCAACATTAATTTTAAAGGTTTAAAACTAATTTAGTTACTAATAATATTATCAATACTAACAATTTTAACAATAATAACACTTTAATATGATTAAAAACATTACATACAACTAGATTTTAAACCTAAACCTTCCTAAATAATTTATACTACAAATCATGTATTAATTTAACATTAATGTAATAACATTAAATTATTAAATTATTAAAATATAGCATTAATAAAGCATTAATGTAGCATTAAATATAGCATTAAATAATTGCTATTAATTAAAAACAAATAAATAATTAACATTTTAAGAACATTTGCTAACAAATATTCTTAACACATTTTTAAAAAAAATAACATTTTAAACACATTAGATAAATATTCTTAACCTAAATACTAAACCCTAGCCGACACTTAAAACCATCCCGACAATTCAAACACTACTCTCTACACTTCAATATTAATGCTATAATTTGAGATCACCTACTCTTCTTTGACACACCGTCCTGATGATGAGTCTTGATGTGGACTCAAAATGTCGATGAAAATCATGAGATGTGGATATTCCGAACATCTACCCTGAAGCCATTCATCTGATCAGTGGACAAGAAACTTTCAAGATCATAGGATCAAAGATCAATGAGCCTACGAAGCAAAAGCATCCATATCAATTGAAATGTTGGAGACATTGAGGTAATCATTACCTCAATAAATGTTGAACAAGAGGTAACAAGGAAGGTGGTATCCACAACGTTTCCAAACTTACGAATACATTGGAAAGTAAAGAAGAAGAAAGAGTTGTTGAAGTGTTTAGTCCACTAGTTAAGCTGGAAGGTCAAAGTTAGCAGGAGAAACAAGAAGAGGTTGATGGACCTGGCCCTAAAAATCCATCTTGAATATTTAGTGCAAGAGAAGCACCTACAAAATTTTGATTTTTTTTTATATGTGTAAATATTGTATATTTATATAAGCATTAGAACACTGAGCATAGTGTAGAATTTAAGGCGGAGGGGAATGTAACACCCCTGGACTGAACCCTTATTTTGATAAAGGTATTTCTGCAAATGACTATGAGTGCCCAAGTGGTTGAAACTCATTGCATATTTATAATTATTAATAAAAATATATAATTGGTCGTGGCTGAGGTAGAACACTATGAAAAAGGAGACTCATGTATTCACTAGAGAGATGGTAATGGGGTTGTAGATGGCCCAAGGGGGTATATTATAACCAATTACCACCTTGAGTTCCTAAATACCTTATGTCCCTAAGTGATCCAAAACACTCTTAATTAGCCTTAAATCCGATTAATAGTTAATTGTGGGTTAAAGAGGGATTAAGGGGGATTTAATCATTATGAAATGTAGCTCACGGGGAAGTGATGTGTCATGCAAAAGTGAATCGGGTTCGGAGAGCGGTGAGCCCAGAACATAGAATGAGGAGAATGGAAGCCAATGATCAGAAGGAAGAACAAAGTGGTAGAACATAGATTCAAGAAGGACGAAAGTGGTGTGCATAGAGAATCATCCAGGTGATGCATGAGCAGAAGCAAAACTAGATAATGAGGACACAATGAAAGAAATTCTCGAGAAGGAAGAAGAACATAAATTTTGGGATCACTAGTTAGACAGGGAAGGACTAGAACCTGAGCAAAGCTTCCGGTTAACTACTACGTAGTGGTCGTCGGGTTGGTTGGAAACTAGAGAGCTTAAACCTGAACTTGCAAGCCATTTTGTTGTTATAGTCATCTCCATGTTTTCCTTTGGTTGCTCCAGTTAAATTTAACCCTGTGAACAACTTGTTCTTGAAGGATGTTGTAATCCTGAAGGAGGTTGTTAAACCTGTTTATGGAATTCTCGACTAAATTATACAAGCCCTGTAAAATGTTCTTAACTGCAACAACTGAGCTGTTTTTCAAATGTTTCATATTTTAATATAATTATAACTTCGTTTCTTAGCTTTAATGTGGATTGGATTAAATATTGTAAGTTTTGTCTAAAATTACTTTCGATAACTCTAGGCTAAGAAGCTTAAGTTTATCAAGTTTTCAAACTCATGGTTGCTTAACTTAGACAATATATTAATTCTATTATCTGATTGTAATCTTGTTGATGGCAGGTTTAACTCATATCAATGCCTTTCCTTAGTTGTTTCCTAAAAGATGGCCAAGTGTTTAATCCTTGCGATCAAAGAAATTGTTACTGTGATTTTAGTGTTGATGTCTGCATTGACGTATTTGAATGTTGATGTATTGATGTATGTTCCAAAGTGTCGATGCCAACCTGCCGGTATTGGGATCAATATATTAAATGTTAATGTATTTTCAGGTCAATACTGAGGTTCTGATGCTGAGGTGATGACGTCAGAATCGACATGTCATTTGGGAATGGTTTTATGTTTAATTTTGATGTACGAGTTTCCATGTCAGGAGACCGTGTTTCAATTTTGTAACAATGACGTCAGAAATGTATATTTATCATGTCCATGATGTGTGTTGACTTCTTTCTTCTGATGTGCAGACATCGAGATTGACAAGTCATAAGGGTTTTTGTTATTTTTGTTTAGCGAGTGCCGACTTTTTGACTTTTGACATGCTGATGTCAGGATCGAGAAGTCAGAAGGGTTTTTGTTATTTTTTTCCATCTAGTGCCGACTTCTGACTTTCGACTTTTGACATGCCGATGTAGGGATCAACAAGACAGATGGGTTTTTGTTATTTTCGTTTATACATTTCCGACTTCGACTTTCGATTTCAGAAAGTTCGAAAAAGCACGACAAAGTTGAGAAGGCATAAATAAACCGTTGGGACTCTTGCTGGCATTAATTTTTAAACTAATTATCTAAATTTAATCGATAATTAAGAAATCTAAGCTGTATTATCTATGCTTATGAAATAGTGAGTTAAATGGGGCTCACTTATAATAGTTTTAAATAATTTCAACAAAATTTCTCTTGTAATTATATAGACTTTATACGCTCTATGTGTGTTTTAGCTACAAATGGTTATCCGTGTAGCTATGTAACGTGCGGGTTTGTTACACTTCTCCCTTGAAAATACAAAAGTTGTCTCCAAGATAGATGACAAATGACAAAGATGGGAACTTTGCTATAATTGTGATGAAAATTATGCTCCAGGTTATAAATGCAAAGAACATAATTTATTTCAAAATGATGTGATTGCATGTACCCTTTCTGAAGACATCATTGTGGAAGATACCCCTAAGTTTGAGGATATTGAAAAAACACCCTCTATGCAAGAAGAATTAAATCCTGAAGTCAGTCAAAATAAGAACCACTGAGTCTCTCTTCATGCTTTATTTGGTATTTTATCCCCACAAACATTGAAACTTCCAAGTTACATGAAGCATCACAAAGTGGTAGTTTTGGTTGTTAGTGGAAGAACCCACAACTTCATTTACTATAGAAAGGTTGATAACTCCACTGTTATGTCTACCCCTTTCCCAACTTTTAAATTATGATAGCTAATGGAAGGATGATGAAACATGGGGGGCACTATGAAAATGTAAAACTCCAATTGAATGACTATCATATCAAAACTCATGTTGTCCATAGATATTGGTGGTTGTGATATAGTTTTAGAGGAAAAATGGATACACACATTGGCTCCGGTGACCATGGACTTCAAGGAATTATGCTTGATTTTTACCCAATAGTCTCATACTGACACCCTTAAAGGTCTGTAAGGTAGGATTCCATGCAATCATAAGTTCTCACTGGATGGAAATATTATTGAATAAAGGCCACTGTGGCATTATTTCTTAATTCTATTCCATCCAGGCTCTAGATATCATTTCCAAATAAATCCAATTTGACTTACATAAGTTTTGGACAAACATCAACAAGTACTTGAGACACCCAAGGGTTTACGCCCATCTAGAGGCGTGCATGATCATGGTATTTCCTTGATTTCAAGAAGTCAACTGCCAAATGTACAACCGTATAGGCACCCACTTGCACAAAGAATGAAATTGTAAAGATCATTCAGGAGCTATTGGAGGCGGGAGCCATTCATCCTAAAACTAGACCATATTCATCCCTAGTGGTCATGGTTTAAAAAGAAGGCGCATGTTGTATGTTTCTTAATTTTCAAGTGCTCAACAAGTTAAACATAAAGGGTTCTTGTTGATTGACCTACTAAAGAAGTCCTAATCACTGTTTTTAAACATCTCTTTTTCCATAGATAACAATGACATAATCATTCTTAACTTAATTCCCAGTCTTAGAGACATGAGAGGTCCATACTTTTCTGCAATTCTAACGAGAGATTCATGACATATATCACCCAATTGAAGGGCATTTCCAATGATGGGTCATCTAGGAGGACCTAATGGAAATATAATATTCTTCTTCTTCTTCCTAAGGATGTAAGCATAACATCATGACTCTCGCAACTAGAGAATCATTCGCTAAAGCAACTTCCATTGAATACCTTATGAAGTAAACAAATTCAATATTTGAAGAAAAAGATTCATTGCATTGACATTTATGAGACTGCACTCTAGGAAAGTTTATCTGCTTCGTTAAATTCTCTTATATGAGAATACACTTGTTCTTTTTGTGTGATTTGTGTAACTTAGTGTTCCATTTCCTTACAATATTTTCTCTTTTGGTGCTTAAATTTAAAATTAAAATATTTAGGGGTGTAGTTGACTTGTGCATCCCTATGATTAAATATTCCCTTGAGAGTAGAAAACCTCAATACTTTGGTTGTAGTCATGGGAACTTCACCTACACTTAGTTGAAAGTATACTACTCTACCTCCCCTTGCTCCACCTCATCCCCCTCCTCTATCTTCACCTTCCCCTCATCTCCATCCTCTATCTCCGCCTCCCCCTCCCATTTTCCTTCCTCCTCCTGCTCCTTGACTCCCCTCCTCATCCTTTTCTCCCTCCTATGCCTTTTCCTTTGCTTCCCCTCCCCCTCCCTCCACCTCATCCCCTTCATACACCTCCTCCTCGCCCTCGCCCTCCCCCTCCTCCTCCTCTCTCCACCTCACCCCCCTCCTACACATTTTC
>LPNX010579585.1:211039-226917 GCA_001517045.1 Pseudotsuga menziesii
TCTCCTCTACTCCTCCTCCTCCTCCCACTACTTCTCCCCCTCCCACCTCCACCCATTTCTCCTCTTTGTTACCCGCCGTGCTCCTCCCTCTTCCCCTCTCTCCCTAAGTTGTGTTTTTATTTTTATAGGATTATACTCAAATCATTGCGTTCTTTAAAATAACTATAACACCTAAAAAAAATTACTGAAAACATGTATATACATTAAAATAAATATTATTATTATTATTTAATTTATAGAAGAAAGCATAAACACAAAAAAATAAGCCCCATGGAGAAAAACCCATAACTCAGAGCATATGCAGTTTAAGTCCTAAGCATAAAGAAAAACCTAAACTAATCCCAGTTTAAAAGAATACCTAAACCATAAAAGCCATCCAAGTTTTAAAAAATACCTAAACCATAAAAGCCATGACATAACATATGCATTCAAAGTGTATAAGGATGGCATAGGAACGACTTGTCACTCATTCAGGAGCAGCTGAGAAAAGACTGCGACGTCAGTCTCCTTCTCTTTTATATTTTTTCATATTCATTTCATCAGATGCCGTTTCACTCTGATATTCTTCATATTCATTTCATCACATGCCTGGATTATCTGGTGGGCCGATGCCATTTCCTGCACGGTTGGCTTTCTGTGAGGTAAAGGGCGACAAATAGCAACCACAGGGTGCAATTTGAATAAAGATGTAAAAGACGAGTTTAAAGAAATATTTCGAGCCCTAAAAAAATACTTAAACTATGCTCTTGAATAAAAATTCATCAACATATGTAATCCACACGTATGAAATAAAAATTCATCTAACATATCTAATCCACATGTATGAAGAATCTATCGCAGGTTCTCATATTACTCTGGTTTGAGATCAAAGGTTCCCATGCAATATTATTACTGAAAGAGTAAAGGTTCGCATATTACTACTGAATTTAGAGGCGGCAGAGTGATATACAGAGGATAGAGGAAGCAGAGTGATATAAAGAGGAAATTAGTATCTATGGTTCTGCAGAGTGGTTTTTAAATGAATAAGTATATGAATTAAAAGAAGAATCCAGCAGTGATACATACTGTTATCGAGTGAAACATACCGTTATGAAGTGAAACCATGGATTCTCCATTGTGCAGAAGGCAGCTCAACCTCATTTAGTAGAGATCCTTTTAAAGCAGAGCTGAATAGATTTTTGAAACCAATTCACCTCTAGTACAGTACACTCCACCTTCCTCCGCTATCACATATAGACTCAACTCAGGAAGCAGCAACAATAAATAAAGAATTAGGACTACGATATACAGGAAGCCCTTCCACACAGCACACAACAAACAGTAAATAAAGGATTAGGACTACGAAAGGGAAAATATTCCGAAACTATGTAAGATTAGGATATATATAAACGATTCCATCAAGCAGAGGCACTTCTCCCACTTCCGCTTCCTTCAATGGCATTCAACTTCCCCTTCTCTAAACTGACTGCTTTTTCTTTCTAACGGACATAAAAAGCACTTTTTCCACCCTCAACCGACTGCTTTTCTCGTCGGCGGGCAGAACAAAAGCTCTTTCCTCTTTGAACCGGCTGCTTTTCTCTTCATCGGACAGAACAAGCGCTCTTTCCTCTCCTTTGCAGATGTGGCAAATTGCTTTTCCATTCCTGAAATCACTGCTTTTCTCTCTTGATTCCTGAACTAACAAACTTCGCTTTTCTGTCCCTGAACTCACTGCCTTTCCGTTCCCGAACTCACTGTTTTTCCTCCTTGAACTAACAGTTGACAGAAAGATGAGTTTCCGTTCTTGAGCTCACTGCTTTTTCCTCCCTGAACTAAAAGATGAGTGAAATTATGACCGTTTCACTTCTCGAGAATGGAGAAAGATAAATCAATCCTGAAAGTGAAATTGCTTGCTACCGGGAATTAGAGAACAAGAAGGTTTGAAGCCTCTGGGGCGAATTTATAGACGTGGGCATGTTGCACCTGAACTTCTGAACTACTTTGTGGCATGAAATGACCAGAGTTGTGCTCTTCTGCCATGATGATATTTATTGAACTTTTGAACCTCTTTGTGGCATGAAATGACCAGATTTGTGCTCTTCTGCTATGATGATATTTATTGTACTTCACTGCTTCTTTTCAAGGTTCTTAATGGGAATTGTTTTAAAATATCGAGCTTTTCGTATTGCCTTCACTGATGGTACTGCTTCTCTGTTGTTTTAATTCCTGTGTATTGTTGAGGTTGTTGCATTGATTTTTTTGGAGACAATGATTCTGTTCCAGCAATAGAATTTTTGGTGGAGGCATTCGTAGTTATAACAGTCGTTCTTCACACAGATGAAGAGTTCAACATATTGATATCCATTGAACTGCATATGTCAATGGTTCTTCCCTGTTCTACGCATTCTTTTAGTGCAGGTTTAGGAAACTGATTTTCGGTTACAACCATTATATTGGGAAGACATGGGTGTCACTTGCTGCCATGCTCTGTACTGGTCCACAACCAACGACAGGTAATTTATCATAAGCATAGATTATTTGATGCATGCAACCTCAGACATTAAACACAAAACAACTTTACTTGTGCCCTCTGGTTAGGTGGCCAATCATATATTTTTTTTTGCAAATCTTGCATGCTTGTGAAAATTTTGATCAGTCATCAATGTGTATTATCCCCTTGGGATTTCACAAGGCATGCCCAAGAGAAGCCTGGTGTTGATTCTCTAATTTTACCTTGGCTTTTGCAGCGTCCTTGGTAGAATGGACAAAGGACAAAGATATCATTTTTCTTTGATGTGGTCGAACTTGAATCAATGGTGATGAACTCATTGGTTGTTTGGCCCAAAGAATTCCTCAAACCATTTGTGCATTTAAAAATCTCAAAAGGTGAATCGTCTAGTTCACTAGTAAAGGTTGTTTCTTAGATTAGGCTTGCTAATTATACATAAGGTTTAACCAACCCTTTTCGAATTCAAGCCAGATATATTGGTACAAGGAATTTTAGTTGGATATAGAGTGCTGTGTGACAAAATCACCCCTAACCTTCCCTCCACCTCCCCATTACCAACTCATTGATTTGTATGTGGAATGATGGCGCCTCCACCATTTGATGCCTTACAAGGTACAAGTGCTTAAGATGATGGCCCACATAGCATACATGAATGTTGGAGTTAAAAGTAGCTTGTTGCACTCGGAGGATAGCACCTCATTGCTTTTAACTTTTAGTCTCTCATTCCTCTGATCAAGATCATTCTAAAAGTCTCCTGGTATAACTTGTTTTGTTTGGAACTCCGTAAATTATACCAAAACCTATTGGCTATCCTCCTCCCTTTGCATTTTGAAGGTTTCCTTGCATAAATCCTAAGTCCGTTGGTTTTGGAAAGTTCTTGTGATGACCTTCTATCATTAAGACCAGTAATGTTGTTTTTTTATGTAATTAATAAATTTTTATTATCCATAAAATTTCAATTTTGTAAAAAAATGCTTCCGAATATATGCAAAAGTACATATACAAATAGTGCAAGTTTAAAAAAAAATGGGTCATGTGAGTAACACATGATAAAAATAGTAGACTTAAAAAGCCATTAAAGCTACCAAAATGGACTCAGATCATCCCGTATAAAGATATTTCCTCTTGGCTATAATAATCTTATTTGAATATTCTCATCAAGCCACTTGGCCATAATCATTTAAATTAAATATCCTCATAGAGCCACTTGGCCAAATAACAGAAATATTCAATCTCAGCAAAAAAGATGTCATTAAGGCATAGCAAGTTTGGAAGTGCAAGGGGTTAGAAAGTTATCATTCAATAGCCATGTTTGGAAGGCTATGTTGAGTTGTGGTGATGGTCTCTCCTCTCTCACGCTACTCTACCAACTTTGTATCTCAGCCTTCCTTTGCTATGATGAGTTTGTCAAGGACAAATAGAAGGGTTGACCAAGTTAGTAGGAGGTTCCTTATTTGTGGTGCATGGTACCCCTTTTCCAATACTCTAGGAGTTGGCATAGATGCATCATGCCTAGCTTCACCTTTTGGACATGTATGGTCACTTACAATGAAATATTAGCACATACAAATGTATTCTCTGCACAATTAGAATTTCCATTTGCTTAGGATTAATGAAACATTGTTGCACCATTTTTTTTGTTAATTGAGAACCGAAGAGGTATTGAATAATGTTAATTATTTTTTTAAAGAATCTCAAGGCCGAGAACTAAGGTAATTAGCCACGATCTTGCCTTCATTTAAGAGGGTAGATGATGACCTTGTTAATCTTTCCTTCATTTAAGAGGATAGATGATGACCTTATTGAGTGATTGTTGATAGACATGCCAAATGTGAATCCTGGATCTTTCCAATTTAGAAAAGTCTAAACAACCTCCCAGGCCTTGCAAACAATTTGAGCAACAAAGGTCCCTTTAGATTTAATTACAATAGGAGTGACAACATGGGTTTATAGATTCATGACCTACTATGACTCCTTACCCAAGGGAGCTCTGTGAATGACATAGTTACAAAGGAGCATCTTCCAACCCTCCCTTCTTTCCAAGACTTTGATAACTCATTCAGGGCACATGACTAGGTTTACATATAAGTTTTGATTATCCCCATTCCACCCCAATTGTGATAGTGCAATAGAGATTCCATCAACCTGTATCTAAGAAACCACAAGTGGGGTATCTATTTCACCATAGTCACTTAAGGCCTACACATGGCTCGAACAAAAGTTAAAAAACTGCTTGCATAGGATACCATCACACGAGTGAACATGGTGCTGGGAAATTTGAGCCTTGGTGGGATGAATATGAACCTTACTAGAACATCTGGTAATACACCATGAATTAATCCATTAGAATGGGACAGATGCCAAGCAATTACCACAGATGCCGAGCAATTGCCATGTAAAGGGAACCATCTGGTAATACACCGTGAATTAATCCATTGGAATGGGACATATGCCAAGCAATTGCCATGTAAAGGGAAGTGTTTGGTGGGTCTACGTTGTCATCTTGTTTATCTACCATAGCTTCAGGCTGATTCATTCTACTATTATTCATAATAGGGAACAAGAAATAGGTGATCCCAGTAGTTGGAACATGAGAGCTTTGAAGCAAGTGATGGTTAAACTTATCCATGTCTCTGGGAATAAGGAAAAACACTTTTGACCATGATATATGAATAAGACAAATAAACACCCTCTATAGTTTCTAAAATGGCAATAATATCTCCCTCCGATCTCATTATAAGTTGAGCATAAAAAGATAAAATATTCTTCCTTGCCCCTCTCCTATAAATATAGGAGCTTGCACTGTGTTCCTCGCGTTGAACATGTGATCGTTAATCTCTAGTCTCAACTAGTGAGAATATAACCTACAATGGCCAAGAGGAAAACTATGCCCATATGGCAGATGGTGGTGAATGTAGTTAGGATGGATGTTGAGACCATTAGAAAATTGAAATGCCCAAAGTAAAATGCCAACTTCGTATTTAGAGGCTTAGATAGTGCAGTCCAAAACGTTTGGATGGATATCCTGTAGGTGTTTTCCTTAACAATGGGCTTAAATCCTGCTTAAGGTCAAGGAGATGAATGGGAGGGTATGGAGAGTTTGTATGCAGGGAGGCTGTGAATATAATGATCATCTACAAAAGCAAAGAGACCTAAAAAACCAACAAAATCACTAACATAGCCGGTCCAAAAATACTAACCTCAAAGGAAATCTAGATTTAAGAAGGGATATCTATGTCATAAGAAGGGATATCTATGTCACATAGTAGTAGTTTCTGGCATCCCACTTAGCTTGTGAAAATATATGACGAGTCTAAGGGAAAATATATGACGAGTCTAAAAGCATTGTTAAGTCTAGGTGACAAGTGCCAAACTCTCCTTTCAATAGATAAAGAGTAGATCATATTAGGGCAATATTTGGTAGTATTGGCCTTTGTTGTACCAGAATTTGGAAATGGTAGGAAAACAACAAAATTTCCATACAGTATGGATATGGTACACTCAACTTACTTTTGATTGTCGTACTTTATGTATTTGATATCGGTTTATTCATAAATCCAAAAAACTGCCCAAAAACTTCGAAAATATTTAACAAATCTTAAAAACACTTGTTAATATAATTAAGTCGTCAAATTTTCAAGGAAAGCATTGTATTTTATAATTTATTGGGAAGTCCTGAGGCTGATTTTTTTCTAAAATTTAAAACAAAATACATATTTCCGGATAATCCAGATGTATACTTCCATATTGGAGTTGCACTGGATTCTTTTATTATGTATTTCTTCCGTACCTGATTCATATTCGAATTTGAATCTTGCTGCAATGGAGTAAATTACATATATCACATAATCCACTGAAGCGTAATGGTTTTGAATCTCTCAAGATGAGCACACTCGAATGTGTTAAAGACTAGGTCTCCAAATGCTTGACTGTAAAGAGCTTTATTTTTTGATAGAATGTATTGAAAACGGAGTTGAAAACATTGAAGAAAAAGTATTATTCAGCTAGGTTGGAGCCTAAATTGGGTAGAGTGAATATTTTAGAATTATATATTGGAGCTTTGTATAAATTTAACCGATAGAGATAGAGATTGAGGCACTTTCAGGTCTAGGAAGTCTCAACTATCGAGTTGTAGGTGGTTATTTTGGATTTTTTTGAGCATCGTGAAGGTTTTGGAACTTTTATCATTTTGGGCAGCAGGATGTTTTCTCTTTAATGTATTTTTTATTTAATAAGAATGTACTTTTTTTTCAAGAAAACCAAAGAGATGCTTCTTTACACTAGTGGATGGCATTTCTATTAAACCCATCAGTGTAGACTAGTGCACCTAACCCAGGAATATTTGAACAAGGCACAGAACTAGCTAAATGCACAGTAATATTGGTTACAACTAGTTAAGCTAATCCCTTAGACTAATCTTCAATGTACCTTCCTAGCGCAATAATAAAAATGGAAGAAGAATCTTAATCTACCTTCTCTAAAATAAGATCCCTAAGACACTTGGCTCTAAACTCTTCAGTCCAATATGCTAAGAAATGCACAAAAGGAAAAAAGAAAAAACATTGGTAGTTCCCTAAACTGGGTGTGTAATCTTAATGATAAACCTTGTTTTGGTAGCTATAGTCAAATTCACCAATATAGTTTGGACATTGTTGGTAATTGGGTTAGACCATATAAAATTTTACCCGTGAATTTTTTTTAAGTGACTAGGCTTCATTCTCTAATGCATATGGTAAAAAACTGTGAAACCCTACACTTTAGATTCCTAGCAAATTCTAATGAAACACTTACGAGTCTGTTGGTTATAAAATGGGATCTTCTAGTATAGAGAAGTCTTCATAGCCCAATGTGATTAACAAGCATGGCATACAACATAGGAAGGAGATAGATAAAACAATCGTGGAGAAAAGATAAAACAATTGGTGATTTTATAATGCCTAGTAAAATTATTGTTAATGTTTTTCATTCTACTTATTATGGGCCTGAATATTTATCCCCTACTTATAATAAATTATAATTAACTGTGTCAAACAGGGGGTGCCAAAGATGGAAGGGCTAATAAAATGCCTTAAAAAGACTTGGGTGAGTAAAAGGTGTCATATTATCATGGATGAATGTATATTTACCGATGTTAAAATATATCAGAAATAAATTATTACTAACTGTGTTAGACAGGGGGTGCCAAAGATGGAAGGGATAATAAAATACCTTCATCCCCTACTTATAATAAATTATAATTAACTGTGACAAACAGGGGGGTGCGAGAGATGGAAGGGCTAATAAAATGCCTTAAAAAGACTTGGGTGAGTACAAGGTGTAATATTATCATGAATGAATGGATATTTACCAATGTTAAAATATATCAGGAATAAATTATTACTAACTGTGTCAGATAGGGGGTGCCAGAGATGGAAGGGCTAATAAAATACCTTAAAAAGACTTGGGTGAGTACAGGGTGTAACATTATCATGAATGAATGGATATTTACCCATGTTAAAATATATCAGGAGCGACAGGGTCTAAAATGTGCCAGGTTTAATGGAAGACCTTAAACGAAGCTAGGTGAGGATTGCACTCTATTACCATAGACAGTTAAACAGATATCAGGCAAAGATTCCTACCAAACATTATTTTGGGATCTTAGAAGGGCATAATGCTATTTGAGAGAAATGATTAAAGTGGTAAGATGAAAGAATTTATTTTGGATATTAAGTGTTGGTGGACACAATCTGTTATTGTCAGCAAAGATTGGTCTAAAGTAGAGTCGACTAAAACAACAGAAGGAAAGAGGGTATGATTATGGGCGATGATAGGTGGAATGATTGCAAAAATATTTACTATGGTATTTTAAGCCTTGCCAGCTCAATTCCAAGTTTTTGTTTGTATTGTGCTAACCATTTCAACACTTGGCAGTGGATTCTAAAAGAAAGAAAGAACGGACATATTTTTATACCCACTGAAGACAGTGTGGTTGCTTCCAAGAAGAAGATATTATTTTTGGAGGGAGGGATCACCATCCTTGAGAGGAATGAAAAGCTAGAGAAACATAAAGGAAAACTAAAGATGCTAAATATATAGCATGTAATCAGCTTGCTCTCCTAAAGAACTGTCAAACACTTGGTTGTTTACCCAGAGGTCTAGGTGATTGGGTTATTCTCTCCTAAAGAACTTCCAAGCACATATTTTGTTCTGAGACTCTATAGCTGGAAAGTGATTTGCCAGTTATGTTTTAGTTTGAAGAGGCAAGTATGGTAATTTGAATTCTTAAATCCACATTAAATGGATGTGACCTGGCTTTCTTTACCTGAAAGTGAATATCTTGTTTTCATGATACGAGATTTAATTTTGCTGATATTATTGTATTCTGACTTTTTCTCAAAAATATTTGTGAACTTGGATTGCCCTCAACCTTGAACATGTATGCATGTATTGGTAATATTAATCTCTTAAATCCACATTGAAAGGAAGTGACCTAGCTTTTTGAATATCTTTGTTTTCAAGATGTGAAATTTAATTTTGTTGATATTCTTGGATTCTTAAATCTACATTGAAAGGAAGTGACCTGGATTTTTGAATATCTTTGTTTTCAAGATGTGAAATTTAATTTTTTTGATATTCTCAGATTTTAACATTTTTCTTACAGTGAAATTTATGAAATTAGATTGCCCTCAACCTTGAACATGTATGCATGCATTTGTTAATTTTTAATGCTTCCTGCATTGTTATCTTCGTCCTGTGCATAAGTAATCTCCATGGCCCATTTCCTGCATTGTTATCTTCGGTTGGAATTTAGAAGTGGGTATGAGGAATACCGACTACCATTAGGCATATGGTTCCTTCTGTGGGTATGTGTGAAGTGCTCACAGTTGTGAACATGAATAGGAGTAGATTTAATGCAGTTGTGTAGTGCGTCGTATACCCTACAAGCCCATGTAGCTGTCGAATATTGCTTAGTGTATGGATTGATTCATGGCTTGGACTATGGCGACTTGTGGAGTATTAACATATACACTGGATTGCATATGGCTTGGTCACCTCATTGAGGGTTGGTGCTTGGCTTGTAACTATTTTGATGTTTCATCAAATACTTAAATTTTGAAATAATCACATTAAATTTTCAAGGTTTAGTATAGAATTCCCTTTTCTTCTTGTTTTATTAGACTATGATTTATTCTGTTTTAAATAACTACACAAAAATTGGGGAGAGATTTAGTTTGTTGTTTAAGTTTTCAATGTTTTGGTCTCTGTTTGCTATCAACTGCGATTAGGTAAATTCCATTTTTCAAATGGTGTAATGGAGAAATTAAAAACCAATTTTCAAACAACATTTAACCTATGAAATGACTGTATGAGCTACAATTAAAATACCTCATTGACCAGCGATTTAAATGCCAACTCATTTCATAAAATCTTCGCACTTGTAGCATCCTTTAATATAAACGAATGCCAAGATTTGTCATGGACAAACACCTGGCTATTTGAATTGTGTTTCTAACATGTTAACCCAAGAAGAACTACAAGAAAAACCAAGCCTCCATATGTTTAGAGGATTTAAGAGAGAATACAGCTTTGGTCTCACAACGTGCTCAGCTCTTGAGGTCTTATAGCATTAACTTTTAGAAGAGCCTAAATCAAGTAGAGAAATTGGTTGTCGATGTGGTCGTCCTCTAATCTATCGACCCCAATGGCTGTCAATGAGTGTAAAGGGGGATTTAACGCTTTGGAGAACGAGGAAGAAGCATTGAGAAAGAAAAAATGCCAGTTCATGATGGAAGAAGGGCACAAATTCCATGGCTCCAACACAAATTCCTTGGAGATCCAAGCTATTGTCCCGTCCATGGTGTAAAGTAGAGTCCCAGAGAACTGATGAGGATTTCTATGAAATTAAAAGCTAGTTTGATGCTCGAGGTATGGTAAGGTTTCTCCCTCCTTGCTCAACTTAAAAGAAAAAAAAATCATTCATATGGAGATATGCACCAATTTAACATTGAACTTGTGTAAGTCTCATCTTTTCTTAGCCTGGTTACACCACTGTTAGTGAACATATACATATGTTTCCTTAAAATTTAATAAACATATTAGAATATGTAACTTATGTCAATATGCTCAAGCTTTGCTTCTGTATCCTTTCATTACAATTATGGTTACTGAAGTCTTTTAGGCCTCTCGTCCTGGTGCCCAGTTATGTTAATCATTGACAAGGTAGATGAAAAACAATTTGAAAATTCATTCAAAAGAGAATTAGAAAATAATATCTGTTATCGCTGATGCTTTATGAAACTTTGATAGAATGTTTACCTGAATTTGAAACTAATGTCAAATTTGTGCAGATCGAAAGACAAACAGAAATGGAGTCTTCGCTCCATCACCATAGCTCCAGTGGTAAGAGACTCCACTCATCCAAGCTTGTGGGAAGAACTAAGAGGAGCATGATGGGAGGAGCATAATCATATGAATCATATGATGAAAGCCTTAGTGTTGAAATATGGCAGTGCATTGATAGAAATTTATGCAGGTGGCCAACATGCCAACAAACACAATAAGGTGTCGTGTAACTTGAAGTAAAAAGCAGTAGTATTGTGATTGCCAAAATAGGCTATGAGATCTAAACATTAAATGTTTGAGAGGTAATATTAACTAGCCCTAACATTAGTTCACCTTTCCATATGTTTGGGATGTTTTGGATTTTTTATCCAATATTTTAAAAGAAAGATGGTATTAAATTACCCTTGGATTTCTCCTTTGCCTCGATAAAAGACCAATTAAGAGGATGGAGTTTATGATTCATGGACAAAACGGTGTACTAAATTCTAGGAGGTGTGATTTGTACACAAAACGGTGCATTAAATACAAATAGGTGAGAAAAGTGTTTTTTAATTAATTTTTAATGAAAACTTTGGATAAAGTACATGAATTTATGTGAAGATTAATTAAAATGGAAGCAACCCGAATCATAGAGTCCCTGCTAGCCTGAAAGGCAGGGACTAATAAGGGGAAAATATGTAGAAATTTGGACAAAAATCAGACCTTTTCTAAACACTTAGTTAAACTTAGATTTCAGATTTTAATACTTGTCATTAATAAAAATACTTTTCACGTATTTAAATCAATAACCCAATAAGCTGAAACATTGAAACTAAGTCTGTAGGAGAAGAAAAATCACTTAAAAACAACAGACTGATAAACCCATAAAACAACAGAAATTTTGGTCAAGATGACCCTAGAAAAACCCCCTCGGGGAAAACCAATCCAATAGAATTTTATTGCAGCATTTTCAAGCAAAAATGTCAATTTATAGTAGCATTTAAATCAACATTTAATGACTGTACCAGTGCCTCAATTTTTGTGTAGAAACTTGATTTATGTGCCCATCTGACAATACAACCTATACAGCCTCCACGAAAGCAAACCACCTCGAAAAATGTCCCTAGTAAATCTGTCATTGTATGACCCCTTGAAAATTGTTCCCAACATTCCGTACACTGTACGACCTCCTAGAAATTCATGCCCAAAAAGTACAATATAGACTGTACGACCCAGCTGAAAGAAAATGTCTTGCAATGTTTGCCCCACTCCTTGGGATTCATGCCCACTTGAGAAAATAAAATTTCTCCTTGGGATTTGTACCCACTTGAGAAAAATACAATTCCCTCTCTCTCTGAAAATTAACCCAGCAAAAATGCTCACTATTGGAAATGCTTTCCTTCTATTTCACACTACCCTAGGATCTCTCTTATAACCTGAGAGTGACTTTTCACCTTCCCCAATCCCTAAAGCCAAAGTCCAAGATTAAATCTTGTCTTTTTAAGATCAATGGTTGAGAAACTTTCCCTCCAAAAGCGGTTACATTTAATTTTAATAAAGTCACCATTTACTTTATGAAATAAGTGCACTTTATCTCATAAAGTCACTTTATAAAATTAAAACAAGGAAATACTTTATAAAAAGTCCCATTACATAAGAGTCACTTTAAAACTTTATAAAACACCATTACAAAGTAAAGTAGCCTAGCTAGTGCATGGTCACTTCCGCATACAGGACAAAAGCATGCAGAGTGCCTCCGAAGTTAAATTACTAACACTCCATCTTAGCGAGGGAGGTACTCACTACCATCGTCATCAGGTCTCATCCTCAAATCCATCATATTGTTCATTGTAGGAGCTCCCTCTGAATCTAAAACCAACGATACTACCTACACTGAACTCAAATATGAAGAAAGGTAAGATTTTCTTGATTTCGTCTTTCACCAGTGATGCACTCAATTTGTCAAACGCCCTTGTGTTCCATTTGTTGTGCATACAGTGGTTGATAACAACAAACATGGGGGTTAAATTCATGTCTCTGCACTTTTTTAGAAAGGTAAGATCAACTACTTTTGTTTGGATTTTAACCCTCAGCTTTTTCAATAACTGGATCTGCTACCAGATTTCCCTTCCGTATAGGGATGTAATCTCTGTTGCTAGGTTTCTGTGGTGAATGGCTTCAGGATAGATGTTCGGAATATCCATAGATCTCATGATTTTAATCGATGTTTCGAGTCCACATTAGGACTCATCATCAGGACAGTGTGTCAAAGAAGAGTAGGTGATCTCAAATTATAACATTAATATTGAAGTGCAGAGAGTGATGTTTGAATTGTCGTGATGGTTTTAAGTGTCGGCTAGGGTTTAGTATTTAGGTTAAGAATATTTATCTAATGTGTTTAAAATGTTAATTATTTATTTGTTTTTTAATTAATAACAATTATTTAATGCTTTATTAATGCTATGTTTTAATAATTTAATAATTTAATGTTATTGCATTAATGTTAAATTAATACATGATTTGTAGTATTAATTATTTAGGAAGGTTTAGGTTTAAAATCTAGTGTTATGTAATATTTTTAATCATATTAAAGTGTTATTATTGTTAAAATTGTTACTATTAATAATACTATTAGTAACTAAATTAGTTGTAAACCTTTAAAATTAATGTTGATATTGGTTATAACATTAGGTTTATAATGTCCAAGAAGCGATGGTGGGCTAATGAGGGTTTGGGGTGGATTTGCAGACTGCAGCCACCCTGCTATCGCCGACGCCCAGGCTTCCTTGCTGGCTCCCCCTCCTCCTCTCAGATCCGCCAATCTTTTCTACACAATATGATGAAAGAGCAGCATGCTGTCCTTCGATTTGGAACCCTGCGATCTAGTGTGAGCACGGCGATCGAACCCGCAATGTGTTTATTTGAGCTCTCGATCTTGATCTGTTGTGGATGAATGCTGGAGAGGTCGAGGTTTGTGGATTTCCTGGTTGCGGTCGCGGCTAATTGGATCATAGACACAGAGCCTTTAGACAGGGCTTCTGTGGTTTCTTTCTGCGTGCATCCTCAGGGTTTTGTTATCATTAGTGGAGCTTGGATGTTTCTTGTTCTGGATACTTCGCTTGGAGTTGCTGGATTGGCGCTGCGTTGATCTGTAGCAATTCTACAGCTCCAGACAATGTTATCCATGGACAAGAACGGTGCTCTGTGATACCGAGTCGATAAAATTTATGCGTGCAGGTCATTCTTGCTTGCACGAATCGGCATCCGCCATTTCTTGATTTCGGTATTGTGGCGAGTCGATATGGAAAGAAGTTCCCTCCGAAGGTTTATGTGGGTGACGATCATGAAGAGCAGATGCGGTTTGTCCTGTCTTCTATTTCAACCATCCGCTCTTCCTCTGTTTACTCCAAGAAGCCGCGGATCTATGGCTTCCACCAGATAGGAGTCTTCAAAATCTGACTTCGAGTACCTCCAGTGGCTCATCGACAGGGACAGATCAAGAGATCGATCGGTGGGCTTCATCCAAGATCCGGGGTCATGGGCTTCGGCTCCAAGAATCGAGATTGAGGTCACGATTGGTGGGCTTCGGATTCAAGATTTGGGGTCGAGGGTCTTGGCTATCTTTCGAGGGTGCTGGCATATATTGGAGTGAAATATCGCTAGCCTTATGGCGGTGGCGGTGTCTGTGGATATACTCTTGCGTGGTGACCCGTATGGTGTCCTTAGGGATCTTTGCGGCGGCGACGGCTTTTTCAGAGGTGGTGGCCTTTGCTATCGGCAGTATATCTGTTTGTTTTGTGTTCTTATGATTTGGGTTGTGATACCCATATTTTCTGTGATGTATCTAGCTGATATGCTTTTACAGTTACAGTTTTGTAATCTTTTGGTTATGACAATATGAGACAGCAAATATGTGACAATGTAGGGATCCTAGTGATCTTCTTACATGTGCAGATGTAATTTTGTTCTACTTTGAAATAAAATTATGAATTTTTTCCGAGGAAAAAAAAACATTAGGTTTATAATTTAATAATATTATTTGATATTAGTTATAGTTAAGGTTTTAACATTATTATTAATGAAATTATTCTCAATCATAATACTTTTTCATCACGACTTAAGGTTGGGTTTCTTATTTAAAGTTAATTTTAATAACATTCATTTTAATAATTATTAATATTATTAGATAATTTAATATTGAATATAATAGTAGTAGTGCAATTATTGTAGTTTGACCTAATAACCTTTGTGTTAATTAGTGGGAAAAGGACTCATTTCTTAAAAAGGATTGGTATTCAATAATTGGTGATAGCTAAGGTCATGGGTTCACAAAGTCTAATAATGTTGTCTATTGTGGTTTAGGAATGGTGGGATCCAACTAGTAATAACCTCCATGCCTCCATCTTTGTTTAGATTTTTGGGGTGCTTTCTTATTTCTAGGGCTTCTCTAAGTTTTCTTTTAAAGTAATGATCTTCTTTTGCTAGGATCTTGTTGTCTTCTTGGCATAATTGGTGTTTTGTTTTTAAGGAATGTTCTGCTAGTGCTGAGGTTTGGATTCGTTCATTCTTGATGTCAGCTTTGTGTTCCTTTAGTCTAGTGTTGAAGGAGCAACCAATTTCACCAGTGTAGCTAATCTCACAAGAGCAGGATACCTTGTAGACGCCTCTGCATTGTCTATGATCAATCAGGTCTTTGATGGGTCTCATTTTTGCTTAATTGTTTGTATGGTTTAAAAAGAGTTTGTGATATCCTTCTTGAGAACTTTAGCAATCTTGTCAGTGACCCCTTTAATATAAGGTAAGTAGGCTCTTTTGTTAGGTTTTTGTGTATTGTTATTATTTTTATTGTCATTGTTTACTCTTTTGGTGTGAGTGTTGGTCCTATTCTTGGTTCTTTATAAGATTTTCTTGATATCCTTAGAATTGTAGCCTATATTCTTGAAGATATTGGTGAGGTGGTTGTTTTCTAAATTATAAATCTAATGTTATAAACACATATTTCAAGAAATCTAGAAAAATTCTATTACAAGGACTTCTATGACATTGAATTTTTTTGTAAACATTTTATTTATTTCATTTAATTTGT
>LPNX010579622.1:5861-46272 GCA_001517045.1 Pseudotsuga menziesii
TGTTATAGCGGATTTCACCACACTAGGTGAATCGCACATTGTATGGCCTTCCCCTGTCCCGCTGCAGACTCATTAGCCCCTATGGACCACTTTTTGTCTTTTGATGTATCATTGACCATCCCTAAAGACATTAGAAAAATGATATACGCGGCATTTTCCCCGATAACCGCGTACATATGCGAATATTCCCTCTATAGTCGCATACATCGGGATGTGTACATAATCCAAAATCCTTTTTAGCGTTCCTTGACTTGGATCCGACTCATATGACTCCTGTCCTTCCATATGCCTTGAGATCGCATGGATTCGACCTTTCAGTATCACTTTGAAAAGCTATATAAGGAACCCTTGAGACATTGAAAGCATGAGAGAGAATTGAGAGTACCGAAACTATAGTCCATTGTTGCCAGAACTTTATGCTTGAGTCTGCATCCCTTTGTCCCTTGGAGCACTGTTGTGTTTTTCCCAAGCTTGCCTTTTATTAGTAAGCTTGCTATCAGAGTGATGGAGGATTGAGGTGGTGGAGGCCCAAGTGGGGGATTCAGTTTCTCCAATTCGCAGACGTGCCGTCAGAGGTTGTCACTTGTAATCTCTGATTCATATTAATAGAAATATCTTTTCCTGTCTAGTAATGTGTATTTGAATGAATATTATATCCATTGGAATATGTCAAATGCTTTTACATTATTGATTATATATGCTAGAATAGATCTAACACCATGAAATATAGTATGCTTGTATTGTTTACTTGTTGTTGAGGACGTGCTATAACAATTCAAGCTGAAGATTGGAAAGCTCAATGGGGATCTACTTCAACCGTCCGGAATAAGGTACGAGGTTCGATCTTTTAGTGTTAGATGTTTTTATTTCTATTGCATATTGGGAAAGATTGATTTCTGGAGTCTAGCTGTCTGTTGTGGTACCCCAAGCCATAGGAATTTCTCTCCATAACAGAATTGGCGACTCTGCTGGGGAGTTCCTAGTAATTGTCCTTTGGGGGTTGATTTCTTAGCATTCAATGTATTTGAATTGCTCTCTCTCTCTTGTTTTTGTGTCAGGTATGGGGGCATGTATGCTTGGTAGAGCCTGATTGGTGTGAATTTAGTCTTAGCCTGTCTGTTTGCCTTGAATTTGTGCATCTTTTTCTTCCTATACGCGGGTTTGTCAATTATAATCGCATATACATGCGGTTTCCCCTAGGATTTTCGCGTATACACACAGGTTCACTGCGCATAGTCGCGTATACCCTGGTTTTTACCTTTTTGTGGAAGATATTGGATTGCTAGGTGAATTCTGTTAGTTGCTGAGTCTCCTTTGGCACTGCCTGAGTCTGTTAATACCTCTGTTTCTGACCAGAAATGTTTTTTTTTAGCCTAAATTTTTTCTTTTAGGAAAGTTCTTGTCATGGCATCTTTGATTTTTTGTTTGAGATTAGTGCATTAGAGTCCTTTTGCATTAGTGCTTTGCTGGAATGTTGTTTATGTGTGCTTGCAGAGTTTGGGGTGGTTAAAATCATTCTTTTGCTTTTTGTATCTCTTTATTTTCAAAAAATCCAAAAACATTTGCTTATCATCATGCATTGCATTTTGCGCTTTGCATTGTACTTGCATTAGATCTAGATTTGCTTTGGAGTAATAGTTAGGACTTCATATAGGGAAATTTGCATTCAGCATTTGAAGAAGAAATTGTGCATTCACGTAGTATGCATACCCTGTTTTCATGGACACAATGCATTTGCATTGATTGTTAGGTGTGCATTTTACTTCTTGTTGTGTCATAACACCATTAGTTCTTGACCATATCCTATTTTTGAGTAATAAAGCCAAACTAAAATCAATGCTAATTAAAATGAATTACACTCTTTTCTTTTCTAGGGTGCACCAACAAGCTTAGGTTTTAGGATCTTGGAATAGTTCATTGAAAGTTAATTCTCCAAGATCACTAAACAACAACAACTAGGTGTCTGTCCAGGGAGTGTGTGAAATCCTTTATATAACCAGCATTCTCAGGAAGCTCCTCTCAAAAGGGAGTCAAGCACTAGGCAGTGTGAGCGGTTGTTGATTGGGATAACCCCTGGTTGGTAACTGTGTAGCACCGACGATATAGCAAAGATTGTATTCGTATCTGGGGGCTCTTTTGGGAGTTTCGGGCTTTGCTACCCTGCCCATATGGTCAATCCCGCCTGCGACTGTCTGCCTGAGCGTTGATTATATCGAGGTGACCTTAGTGACCTTACCTAAGATATCGAGGGGGTACGTGTAGAGGTTATTCAGCATGTGTCCCGGCCAGGTTGGGTTCTGACAGCACAGTCACTTTACGCGTTGAAGATGAGGGCCACAATAATTAGTTTCAAACCTCCACTTGTGGTGAGAAGGGCCTCTCAAGCCTCTCCTAGGTGAGACATACCGACCACATTCGGGAGCTCACTTATCCAGCCCTTGTTTGCTTGCTTTTGGATTTAGATTTTGTAGTGATTGCTCTGTGCACGCTAGTTGGCCTAGGGTTGACGTAAATAGAGAGTCTTTGCTTTTTGTTGAGTCATTGTGGAGTCGGGTGCGGTTCTGCGCCGTTCTCGTCGGTTAGCAGGACTTTCGCCTTCCACTTCTCCTCCTCCTTTGGGAGAGGGGCCTAGATTGTCCAGGCAGACTATGTCACACACTGATTCACACACCATGGAGGATCATTCAGAGACTATTCCTGAGCCACCTCCTCCTATTTTTATTGACGATGGGGAACTTACTCCTACATACGATCCCTCACCTGACCTAGCTGAGATCGGTCCTGTGATTTCCCAGATAGGATCTTTTCATGATAGACCTACTCATACTAGGGCAGATTCCCCATTGACCCGTTACCGGTATGGAATGCCAGATGATGCCAAGACTCACTTTGACCCTCCTAGCACTAGCTACGGTAGTTATGTTACGACTGGTTTTCCTATGCATGATTTGACATTTCATGTTGAATCCGACTATGAGCCTAGCACTATGCCTGGGGGCAATCCCATACCTTACCTTGCGGAGAGGTTTGGGAGTACTAGTCACATTGCACCTTCCATCCCAGCGGTGGAAGCTCCATCTTATATACCTCCTAGGTCTAGAGTTAGTGATTCGATAGGGATACCAGGTTCCATATGAGTGACGATAGGCACTAGTACATTTCTTCTTACAGAGATTCCTTCGTCCTCGCTTCAAAGTTCTTCAAATGTAAACCCTCCACCTTACTCATGTGGTCCTTCGAGTCGGCACGTAGCCATAAGTCAGATCCGTACTGCGGTTACTAGACCAATTGTGTCTCAAGCCTACATACCACCCGTGGTTTCGGGAGGTTATGTTCATGTTTCTAGAGGTCAGATTGCTACTTCCACGACATATATCCCTACTTCCGGAACGTATCTTCCTACCTATGGAGTGTCTCATGGGGCATCACAAGCGATGACCTATGGACCCTACTATGGGACGCAGTATGGACATGTCTCTCCACCTTATGGAGGCGGGTATTCACAACCTGCTTACTCTCCTAACTATGGCTTTGTAGCTCCTACTAGTCAAGGTCCACCTCATTATGCTACTTCCACACCACCCTATATGGGTCATACAGGAGGAGGTCACTATGGCCAAGGTCATGGTGGTAATCAATCCTATATGAACCAGGGAGCGGTCCCTAGACCTCATCATCCTAGGCTCCCTTTCCTCGCGACACTCAATTTACCTGACTTATCGAGACTTACGAACAACCCTGTGGCTCATGACCCGGCTTGGCCGGCTGTCCCTACCAAGCTTCCTTCAGACATCCCTAAGTTCGAAGGAAAACCAGGAGAGGATCCGAGTGAACACGTTACGACATTCCACCTATGGTGCTCTTCCAATTCATTGCATCAGGACTCAGTCCATTTGAGATTATTTCAACGCACCCTTACAGGGCCTGTGGTGAAATGGTATATAGAGTTACCTAGGGGTGCCTTTACTTTGTTCGACAACCTTGCGATGACTTTCCTTAATCACTTCCAGCTACCAGTGCGCTATGATGTTGGTACTGAACTCTTGTCGACATTTCGGCAAGATAAAGCCACCCATATTTATGATCATATTCAGGAGTGGCGTAGACAGAAGAGATTAATTAAAGCCTTTATACCGCCAGAGTTCCTCCTTGAGTGGTTCCTCAAATCTTTATTGCCATATATCGCGAAGGATGTTTCCACATCCGGAGTGCAGAATGAGGAACAAGCAATCTTTAGGGCGCAGGAACTAGACTTGATCTATGCTCAGTCTGGTTTGTTATATGAGATTATACCCAATGCTCCTCGTTCTAGTTACGATCCCAAGGTCAAACCTGGACCACATGCCGATGGCATTGTGGGTAGTGCAAGTAAGAAACCTGCAGGTTCGGTTGTGAAACAAGTTGCTCAGTTATGAATCAACCAATTTGCCTCGGGACAAGCTACGGCTTCGTCTCAGCCTGCCCAAACGGAGAATGTACTTGCTGTGCAATCGTCCGACCAGAAGGGTAACCAGCAACCCGGACGGGATAGAAAAAAGGGTAAAAATAATAATAAAAAGGGTGGGAATAAGAATGAGAATGCCAACAATAATGACAAGAACAATAAAAATGCTGGGGGGGACAAGCAGAATAAATGTAAGGTTAAGTTTCCTTGCAAGATATGTAAGGATGATCACCTCACTTACTTGTGCCCTAGGATGGATGAAGCTTCGAAGTTCATAGCACAGGGCCCAGCTGTGTTAACGAACCCTTTACCGCATAACCAGAATATGAACTCGAAGTCCCATGATCAATCTAGCGATGAAGATCCACCTGAAACTAGTGGTCGTGGGTGCATTAATATGGTTCGTGCCACTAAAGTTGTGATGCATGCGAAAGATTATACTTCATCACAACCCAACCCAGGCAAAGAACCTGATCCACCAGGAACTCCTTTGCGCATTGAGAAACCTGTGGATAAACCTGAGGTTGCACCTCACATTCCTAAGGGGGTACTTAAGCGTTCGGGGCATAATCCAAATGCTCGAGCCGCCCAGAACTATTCAGTTGTTGAGGATTTGGGTCATACTCCTTGTGCAATGTTTGCATTGGAAGTGCTTCAGAGTTGTCCGTTGCAAAGGAAGGCTTTGCTTTTCGCTCTTGGTGTGAATGGTGATGATTCTTCCTCAGTGATGAAATTTGAAACCACAGGACATCAGCCTCACTTGCCCTACTATGTGTCCCTTTTGGTGCATGTAAAATTTCTTAATATGATCGTCAAGCGCACTGTGATTGACGAGGGCGCTGCTGCTTCTGTGATGTCTTTGTCTTGTTGGAAGGGTCTTGGTTCTCCTGAGTTGTCAAAATCTACGACCATGTTAACTGCTTTTGATGGGAGATCGTTTAGGCCACACGGTATTCTTCCTTCTCTTAAAGTCTGTTTAGGAGGGAATACTGTTGTGATAGAGGTCGAGGTGGTTGATGCACCCCTTGACTACGATCTCTTACTGGGAAGGAACTGGATGTATAGTATGCAAGCCATTGCGTCTTTCGTATTTCGCGTTGTATGCTTTCCTCGTAATGGGAAGATTGTAACGATTGATCAAATGACATTCAAGAATCCACCTGTTAGTGCATCTTCGAAAGCTTCAGTTCCGAAAGTTGAACATTCCCAGCTGGCAACTGGGAGTGTGGGTGTAGGCATGTATCCATCCCTCATGGGAACCTTTAGTTGTCCTGCGCTCGTCCTCATGATAGGATCTAGTTTCGATGGTGCTTCGACGTCTACGAGATCGGTGCCTTTTCGCACAAGTCATATGGGAGATCCTTGGATTCTTCCTTCACCGAGTCCTTCGAGTGAGCCCATTGAAACGAGCATGCCGTTGCCTACAGTCATGATAGCTTACCAAGCTAATCTCCAGTTTGCTGCAGAGCCTTGTTCTTCCTCTTCGCGGACGGAGGAGGAAGACCCCTATGTGCTGCCGGCATGGGCAGTATAGTCTTCTCATGCCCATGATTGCCTTGATATGGTTTTCCCTTCAGATGAAGCGATTATTGAGGCTATGTCGGGAGTTGAGCCACCATGGGAGGAACTTCATCATAGATCATATTTCCTTCCAGAGCTTGATATTTTGGAGCATGAGGATTATAGGAAGATTCTTAGTCAGAAAGTCGGTAGACCCATGGTTCCATTAAGCTCTCCTGGTTAGATGGCTGATGGAAACATGGAAAACATATCATCAACTATGCCTATCAACATTTCTCGCACTCCTAGTACAATTGAGAATGTCTACATTGGGGTGGATTGTTCCCAAGATGAGATTCGAGAGTATACCGAGCTATTCAAGGAATTCCGTGATATTTTTGCTTGGTCTTATGATGAGATGCCAAGGATTGACCCTCGGATTGTCGAACATGAGATTAAGACTTACCCCAACGCTAAGCCTGTTCGACAGCGTTTACGCGCGGTAAATCCTAGGAAAGCACCCGCCATAAAGGCAGAGATAGAGAAGCTATTGAAAACTGGTTTCATCTATCCTGTTCCCTTGACAGAGTGGGTTTCAAACTCTGTTCCGATGGATAAGAAGTAGGGAGCGATCTGTATATGCACTGATTTCCATGATTTAAATCGTGCCTGACCTAAGGATAACTTCCCCACACCGTTTATAGATCAGATTTTGGATGAGTGTGCGGGTAGCGAGGTGTTCTCCTTTATGGACGGTTTTTTTGGGTATAATCAGATTCAAATTAAACCCAAGGACCAACACAATACCGCATTTATTTGTCCTTGGGGAACATTTGCGTATCAGAAAATGCCTTTCGGCCTTAAAAACGCCGGAGCTACGTTTCAGCGGGCAATGACCTTGATTTTCCATGATCTCAAGTGCATTATTGAAGTATTTTTGGATGACCTCGCTACTCATTCTCGCATGAGGATGCGTCATTCTTATCACTTGAGATTGGTGTTCGAAAGATGCCGACGCTATGCTGTTAGATTAAACCCTCATAAGTGCATCTTTTGCATGAAATCAGGTCGTTTGTTAGGATTTATCATTTCGAAAGAGTGTATAAGAGTCGACCCTTTGAAGGTGGAGGCAATACTTCAGTTGTCTTCCCCGTGAAATATTCGTCATCTTCAGTGTTTCCAAGGCATGGAAAACTTCCTACGAAGATTTGTGGTCAATTTTGCCAATTTGACTAGAGGTTTCATGTGTCTCCTGAGCGAGCCCAGGAGTCCTTCGATGCACTTAAGCGAGCCCTAGCATCGGCCTCGGTGATTAGTCCTCCGGATTATAGCCGTGATTTCCTATTATATGTGGCCGCGTCTTTAGAGACGATTGGGATGGTTTTGGTTCAAGAGGATGAGGAGCTCCAGGAGCATGTCATATATTATCTGAGCTGAAACCTTATTGACGCAGAGATTCGGTATTCTCATGTCGAGAAGCTTGCCTTAGCTACCGTACATGCAGTGCAGCGTTTGAGACATTATATTCTCCTTCACCAAACCTTGGTCGTTGCCCATGTCAATCCATTTTAATTCATCCTCACACGTAGGATGATTGGGGGAAAGTATAATAAATGGATTGTCATCCTACAAGAGTTTGATCTCGAATTTGTTTCAGCAAAATTGAAGAAATCTTTAATCTTTGTAGAGCTCATATCGGATTTTTCGAGCGAGGCTGAGGAGTCGGTATGTGAAGATACGTTCGTTGATGAACACATTTTCTTAATCTCAATGGCTGACCCATGGTACAATGATATCATAGTATATTTGCAAATGCAGAGGACTCCTACTCACTTCTCGCGAGATGAGCGACGTCAATTACATCACGTTTCCAAGAACTACCTCATAGTGGACAATACTTTGTACTTCCATGGAGTAGATTCCCTTTTACGATGTTGTTTAACTCATGAGGAGGATGAGGTAGTGCTTAATGATTGCCACGGAGGGGCATGTGGTGGTCATTTATCTGGGCTTTCTACAGCTCAAAATATTTTGAGAGCAGGTTATTTCTGGCCGTCGATCTTCAAGGATTGTATTGAAGCGGTCAAGAGGTGCCACCCTTGCCAGGTGTTCGCATGTAATATGCACTTGAAGCCTGCCCCGTTACACCCTATTATCACCGCCGGTCCCTTCACCAAGTGGGGGCTTGATTTTATGGATTGCAACCCAGCTTCGGCTGGGGGGCACCATCATATTATAGTGGCTGTTGATTACTTCACGAAATGGGCTGAGGCAATGCCTACAGTAAAATCCGACGGTGAGACAGCCGCTCACTTCGTATTCAACCAAATCATCTCTAGGTTCGGGATTCCGAGAGAGCTTGTCACTGACCATGGCTCGCACTTTCAGAACCGTATGATGGAAGAGTTGGCATCCAAGTTAGGGTATAAGCAAGAGAATTCCTCTTCTTACTATCCTCAAGCGAATGAACAGATTGAAGTAGTGAATAAATCACTTAAGTCCTTGCTCCAACGAACCATCGCACAAAGCAAGACGAATTGGCATATTATGTTGTACCCTGCTTTGTGGGCATATCGAACCGCGGTAAACACTGCCACTGGTTTTTCTCCATATCAGCTTGTTCATGGAGTGGAGTCAATATTGCTGGTTGAATGCGAAATTCCTTCGTTGAAGTTATCTGTGGAACTCTTACCAGACACTTCACCTTTGGAGGAGCGTTTGGTTCACCTTGAGCAACTCGATGAGCAGCGTAGAGATGCCTTGGTGACTCTAGAGGTTAATAAGCGTCGTGTGAAGGCCCAATACGATAAGTCTGTCCATCTGAGAGTGTTTAGTGAGGGAGACTTGATCCTTTTGTGGGATCAATTGAAAGAACCCTTGGGGGCAAGGAAGTTCAATCCTATGTGGCAGGGTCCTTACGTGGTCAAGTGTGTGTTAGAGAAGGGTGCATACCAGTTAGTGGATTATGAAGGGACAGTCTTGGCGGAGCCTAGAAATGGGCTCTATCTCAAAAAATACTATGCATGATTTTTAGCCACGGCTGTTTGTTGTATATTATTGTACAGCTTTTTTGCATAGTTAGGTCTTGTTTATCATGATCGGGTTTGTGATTAGTTTCCATTTCTTGTGGCAGATGTCAATGGAATCTTCCCCCTACATAGGATTCACGGATGGTGCAAGCTGTCACACTCAACACTCAGCCTCAGCTGCTTGGGTGATTTATACTCCTATGGGTCATGTACTGTCTTCAAGAGGTGTATGTCTACGGCCTTCTTCCAACAATGTTGCTAAATATAGTGTTGTTATCGAGCTTCTACGGGATGCCATTTCGCATGGTGTTCTCTCTCTTGAGGTACATCTTGATTCAGAGTTAGTAGTGTCACAGCTCAATGGTTTGTACAATGTTAGAGATCCGACGTTATTGAGGAGATTCTTATGTGTGAGATTGTTAAAATGGCAGTTTGAGAACATAACATATATACACATTCCAAGAAATTATAATCAAATTGCTGACTCATATGCTAACTATGTGTTAGATCGGCATTTGTTTCATTCATTATAAATTAATCATAAACACAATTTTTACACATGTAAATAAATAAACCGATCACCATAAAACTTTTTTATATACATCAAAAATGTGGTAATACATAGCGTCATAATACAAAATTGGGGCTTTACAAGCCACCATCATATACACGGTAGCACAAAATAGATACACTCCCAGGTGTCTACTCCTGTGGAGGTGGATGAGGGTTGTGATCATGATATGTCACCACGGCTCTAGCTAGCCGCCGGAATAAACGCACCCATGCGCGTGGTACACCCACCACCTGTCTTTGCATAGCCTCAAGCAAGTCCTCGACTTGCGCCATGGGAATCCTGTGAGTCAGTCGCACAAAGTTGGTATGGATGCTTTGGAGCGTTCGCTCCGCATCCACACCGGTGATATTGTCTCCTCTTCCCCTCCGTCTATGACGTGGGAAGCCCTCTGGTCGTCGTGGTCCCACATCTGCACATGAATGATATATGTCACTATGTATTGTCACCCAAAAACATGTCTTTTTGATTCCATATAATCAAGAAAACACAAAAAAAAATTAAATACTTCAAAAATTTTAAAAAGAGTAAGGGTCGAGATTCGTTACCTATGTCTCCATATGTTGATCCTGGTAGTAATGGCATGTCCGGGTCTCCCTGGAAGTCCATCCCTGCATAAGGGTAGTCCTCTATGGCAACAATCTGTCGTCGCCACCATGGAAAAAAGTCTGCTGGATAAGGGTTGGCCACCCTACCGCCCCCCAGTCTGCGCATCGCGTCTGCCCAACGTCATTGGGCCAGATCTCGAACCCCGTGGAGAGGAACATCCACTCTAGGGCTCAATCCTAGAACACGCTCGAAGAAAAACGTGCTCAAGATACTACTGAACCTGAAGTTCCGTATCCTACCTGCCTTGCACTCGCTGAGCTGATGTTTCATGTTGCTCCGTAGTGAAGTGCTCCAGTCATAGATGGTTGGTGTCATGCACTCCACCGCATAGAACATCAGTGGCCGAGAGGCCTGATGGAGTGATGCTAACCCTGCTATCCTGCCCAGCGTCAGTAGTATGGCCTTTAGGCCCAGCACCTATATAGCGTTGGTGGGAACTTGGCTCCCCACCTTCTCTGTCTCTGGGTAGCAGTACACAGCTATGTACTCGTCGATAGTCAGCCCATGACCTGGCCCTCCTCAGGCACGAAGGTTCACCATCTCACCTCGCCGTGATAGACCTGTGATAAAGTAGATATCCTCCACCTCAATGGTGAGGGACATACCATCTAGCCAGAAGGACTCTAAGTCCGGATCCCAATAGTCTACAAGCATCTGTAGTAGTCCTGGTTTGGCCCTCAAGCCACCTAGGCACCAAAACTTGTAGAGTCTGCATCTTCTTAGATCTTCTTGAGCCATTCTTTCAGCCCTTACTGCTTCCTCTACATCACCGTGCTCGCATTCTTGCCACTCTAGCACCATCCTGCATGAGAATTTGACCAAAATGTCCATTAGATTCATGAAAATCTTAGTGCGCGGCGTCATACGCGGCTATTTTGCAAACAGCCACGTATGTACACGGTTTCTGGTCCCTTTTCTGCATATAGCCAGCCCTATACGTGGAAAAAGCCTCGATACCCGCGTGGGCCGTAGCGCTGATGTAATTTTGGCCTTTAAAAATTCATTTGACCATGAAAAATTATAAAAATTGTATTGAAATGCAAGCAGAGAACATGAGTAAATACCTGGAAGAATCGGTTGTGAATTCCCCCGGCTGGATCTCCTGGAATTTGCAGTTGAAAATCAGATCTCCAATGGGTAAAAGTTTCAAATGATTTCTATTTTTTACTATCTATAGAAATTTTTTTAAATATTTGAAAATTTTTACCCCCTTTCCTATAGTTTTGACCGTTTCTAACCATTTTGGACCGTTTCTGACCTAATCTGTGATGTAGAAGACCATTTTCAGCGTCGTTTCAGCCTTTGAATTGACCCGTTCGTACTGATCCCATGTATAACATCTACACTGGCATATAGGTTAGGTTCACCACCGTTTGCATTTTACATGACCTTATGACAATGTCACTATTTCCTTAGGTACGAACCCACTCTATTATGTCACGGAACCTTCTTGCTGCTATAGAAGTGGCATGATATGAGTGGTAGAGCCTCACCTTACATGGGTACCCTAGTTAGTGCCTTATTTGCATTTGGTGCCCATGCTGATGTTTGTCCTTTAGGGTGTGGGAGTCCGTTGTATAGTATTTCCATGACACTTAGCAAGAGCCTCATACTCCTCTTGATCTTATGCTGGCCATGACCCCCCGGACTCCCCTTATATCAAGTTGTGGATGCATTATCATGAGCTTTTCTTGTCTTATTGAGCTTTATGCTGGCTCCCTTGACATTGCGTTTCAGCCATATAGCCCAAGCTTGTCTCATGTCTAGCCATGCAGAGCCTTTATTTATATCTTTCACAGCTTGATTCCCTTTTTACTAGGAGGGAATTTTCCCCCGAGTGTCGATATCTTACACATGTATCCTTGCATTGAGCATAGGTATGTTCCACTGCTTGGAACTAGTTTGTTTGCCCTAAATGACACTCGTCTCCTCCTAGTTTGTAACTATAAAGCTAGTTTATTTTTTTTTCAAGCTTTTCAAATAACTGAAAAAGACCAAAAAAATCAAAAAACCAAAAAGCTGGATAAGAAAAGATATTATCTTTGGCAGCTGTCGAGTCATGTCCCCTTCGAACAGAGCACTGTATATCACATCCATTGGTTGGGTTATAGTTTGACTTAGGAGCTGTACTCATTATCTGAGTTTTATCTCCACCGATTGGTTAAGCTTCCAGTCCCTATGGAGCCTCTATTGATGCCTCCTGCGTCATAGAGATGTCCCAGTTTGTATATCGAGTCTATGCTGCCTTCATTCAGTCACCATATGCCGTTATGCTCTTGTTCGAAGGAAGTTGAAACCTAAGTTGGCCATTCCTCAGTTATCTTGACTTTGCATGTCGGCCATTCCCGGTACAGTTACTGGTTCGTGCACCTTATGATCGAGTCCTTCCACATTATACAGCTTTGCTGAGTACCTCGTGTTGGATGACGGGGGTTTCCCTAATGCCCTCCTTCCAGTGAATTTCATCCCATCGACTTTAGATCATTTATTCTGGGATTGGAATCTAGAGTCATTTTGAGTGCCTTGAGACTTGCAGTCATCAGTGGAAGGTTCTCTCACCATCGACAGTTTTTGGAATACATCAATGTCCCCTGATCGATGGATTCTCTCAAGTGTTCAACCTCAACACATTTATTCACATTTGTTAGTTTGCACTCTAGTACCTTGATTCCCATTTTCATTATTGGTGGGTGATCTCGCGTCTGTTAACGGTATACATCAATGACCGGTAATCAGACGATGGACTACTATGTTCGACCTCGACACCTCTATTCACATAGTAGGACATGTACTCGTAGCGGTGTGTGTAGAAGACCTTCCCGATTGGTGGCATCCACTATATGCTACCTCCTTGATCGTGCCCGTGTTCATGAGATTTCAGCTCTCATGACTTGTTCCAGTATATGTCAGATATTTCTAGCCACTATGGAGATCTTGATCTGTTATATATCTTTAGCCTGTGTGGAGATCATGGTCCTTTTTATATCTTCATCATGGAGATTTTGATCTATGTATATTATACATGGCGATGACCACATCTATGTGTTATCATGTTTCATGCCTATTGATGGCCATTGTACTCTTATGTATCCGAGACTGCTATATGTATTCGCAGTTATATGCAGAGTTGTATTATGGTATTATGCTGATTGGGTGGCTGGTCTTCCATTTGGGTACCTTCATCACTTCACTTCTGGGATGGACTTATAATGTATTTCGGCCATCGTATAACCCCTCTGATCTCATACATTAGGGGGCATCTGTTATAGCGGATTTCACCACACTAGGTGAATCGCACATTGTATGGCCTTCCCCTATCCTGCTACAGACTCATTAGCCCCTATGGACCACTTTTTGTCTTTTGATGTATCATTGACCATCCCTAAAAACATTAGAAAAATGATATATGTGACATTTTCCTCGATAACCGTGTACATACGCGCATATTCCCTCTATAGTCGCGTACATCAGGATGTGTACATAATCCAAAATCCTTTGGAGCGTTCCTTGACTTGGATCCGACTCATATGACTCCTGGCCTTCCATATGCCTTGAGATCACACGAATTCGAACTTTCAGTATCACTTTGAAAAGCTATATAAGGAACCCTTGAGACATTGAAAGCATGAGAGAGAATTAAGAGTACCGAAACTATAGTCCATTGTTGCTAGAACTTATGCTTGAGTCTGCATCCCTTTGTCCCTTGGAGCATTGTTGTGTTCTTCCCAAGCTTGCCTTTTGCTAGTAAGCTTGCTATCGGAGTGATGGAGGATTGGGGTGGTGGAGGCCCAAGTGGGGGATTTAGTTTCTCTGGTTCGCAGACGTGCCGTTAGAGGTTATCACTTGTAATCTCTGATTCATATTAATAGAAATATCTTTTCCTGTCCAGTAATGTGTATTTGAATGAATATTGTATCCATTGGAATATGTCAAATGCTTTTACATTATTGATTATATATTCTAGAATAGATCTAACACCATGAAATATAGTATGCTTGTATTGTTTACTTGTTGTTGAGGACGTGCTATAACAATTCAAGTTGAAGATTGGAAAGCTCAACGGGGATCTACTTCAACCGTTCAGAATAAGGTACGAGGTTCGATCCTTTAGTGTTGGATGTTTTTATTTCTATTGCATATTGGGAAAGATTGATTTTTGGAGTCTAGCTATCTGTTGTGGCACCCCAAGCCATAGGAATTTCTCTCCTCGGGCACGAAGGTTCACCATCTCACCTCGCCATGATAGACCTGTGATAAAGTAGATATCCTCCACCTCAATGGTGAGGGACATACCATCTAGCCGGAAGGACTCTGAGTCCGGATCCCAATAGTCTACAAGCATCTGTAGTAGTCCTGGTTTGGCCCTCAAGCCACCTAGGCACCAAAACTTGCAGAGTCCGCATCTTCTTAGAGCTTCTTAAGCCATTCTGTCAGCCCTTACTGCTTCCTCT
Source organism: Pseudotsuga menziesii (assembly GCA_001517045.1). Taxonomy (NCBI): domain Eukaryota; kingdom Viridiplantae; phylum Streptophyta; class Pinopsida; order Pinales; family Pinaceae; genus Pseudotsuga; species Pseudotsuga menziesii. The sequence goes on from LPNX010579622.1 coordinate 20,466, forward strand.
ACATCACCGTGCTCGCGTTCTTGCCACTCTAGCACCATCTTGCATGAGAATTTGACCAAAATGTCCATTAGATTCATGAAAATCTTAGTGCGCGGCGTCATACGCGGCTGTTTTGCAAACAGCCGCGTATGTACGCGATTTCTGGTCCCTTTTCCGCATATAGCCAGCCCTATACGCGGAAAAAGCCTCAATACCCACGTGGGCCGTAGCACTCATGTAAGTTTGGCCTTTAAAAATTCATTTGACCATGAAAAATTATAAAAATTGTATTGAAATGCAAGCAGAGAACATGAGTAAATACCTGGAAGAATCGGTTGTGAATTCTGCCGGCTGGATCTCATGGAATTTGCAGTTGAAAATCAGAGCTCCAATGGGTAAAAGTTTCAAATGATTTCTATTTTTTACTATTTATAGAAATTTTTTTAAATATTTGAAAATTTTTACCCCCTTTCCTATAGTTTTGACAGTTTCTAACCATTTTGGACCGTTTCTGACCTAATCTGTGATGTAGAAGACCATTTTCAGCGCCGTTTCAACCTTTGGATTGACCCGTTCATACTGATCCCATGTATAACATCTACACTGGCATACAGGTTAGGTTCACCACTGTTTGCATTTTGCATGACCTTATGACCATGTCACTATTTCCTTAGGTACGAACCCACTCTATTATGTCACGGAACCTTCTTGCTGCTATAGAAGTGGCATGATATGAGTGGTAGAGCCTCACCTTACATGGGTACCCTAGTTAGCGCCTTATTTGCATTTGGTGCCCATGCTGATGTTTCTCCTTTAGGGTGTGGGAGTCCGTTGTATAGTATTGCCATGACATTTAGCAAGAGCCTCATACTCCTCTTGATATTATGCTGGCCATGACCCCCCGGACTCTCCTTGTATCAAGTTGTGGATGCATTATCATGAGCTTTTCCTGTATTATTGAGCTTTATGCCAGCTCCCCTGACATTGCGTTTCAGCCATATAGCCCGAGCTTGTCTCATGTCTAGCAATGCAGAGCCTTTATTTATATCTTTCGCAGGTCTAGCTATCTGTTGTGGTACCCCAAGCCATAGGAATTTCTCTCCGTAACAGAATTGGCGACTCCAGAAATCAATCTTTCCCAATATGCAATAGAAATAAAAACATCTAACACTAAAGGATCGAACCTCGTACCTTATTCCGGACGGTTGAAGTAGATCCTCGTTGAGCTTTCCAATCTTCAGCTTGAATTGTTATAGCACGTCCTCAACAACAAGTAAACAATACAAGCATAGTATATTTCATGGTGTTAGATCTATTCTAGCATATATAATCAATAATGTAAAAGCATTTGACATATTCCAATGGATACAATATTCATTCAAATACACATTACTGGACAAGAAAAGATATTTCTATTAATATGAATCAGAGATTACAAGTGACAACCTCTGACGGCACGTCTGCGAACCGGAGAAACTGAATCCCCCACTTGTGCCTCCACCACCTCAATCCTCCATCACTCCGATAGCAAGCTTACTAGCAAAAGGCAAGCTTGGGAAGAACACAACAGTGCTCCAAGGGACAAAGGGATGCAGACTCAAGCATAAGTTCTGGCAACAATGGACTATAGTTTCGGTACTCTCAATTCTCTCTCATGCTTTCAATGTCTCAAGGGTTCCTTATATATCTTTTCAAAGTGATACTGAAAGGTCGAATTCGTGTGATCTCAAGGCATATGGAAGGCCAGGAGTCATATGAGTCAGATCCAAGTCAAGGAACGCTCCAAAGGATTTTGGATTATCTACACATCCCGATGTACGCGACTATAGAGGGAATATCCGCATATGTACGCGGTTATCGGGGAAAATGCCGCGTATATCATTTTTCTAATGTTTTTAGGGATGGTCAATGATACATCAAAAGACAAAAAGTGGTCCATAGGGGCTAATGAGTCTGCAGCGGGACAGGGGAAGGCCATACAATGTGCGATTCACCTAGTGTGGTGAAATCCGCTATAACAATGATGGTGATGATGATGATGAGGATGAGGATGTGGATGAGGATGAGGATGAGGATGTTCATGATGTTGTTGGAGATGATGATGATGATGATGATGATGATGAAGGTGATGATGATGAGGATGATGATGATGATGTTCATTATGGTGATGGTGATGATGATTATGAGGATGATGATGATGATGTTCATTATGGTGATGGTGATGATGATTATGAGGATGATGATGATGAATGATGATGATGTTGATGATGTTGATGGAGATGATGATGATGATGATGATGATGATGATGATGATGTTCATAATGTTAATGGTGATGATGACGAGGATGATGATGAGGATGATGATGATGATGTTCATGATGTTGATGGTGATGATGATGATGATGGCAATGGTGATCATGATGATGACGGCGATGGTGATGATGAAGGTGATGATGGTGATGATGATGATGATGATGATGAAGATGATGATGAGGAGGAGAAGGAGGAGGAGGTGGATGATGATGATGTTCATGATGTTGATGGTGATGATTATGATAAGGATGATGAAGGTGATGATGATGACAATGACGACGATGGTGATAATGTTGATGATGATGATGATTGCAATGATGGCAATGGTGATGATGATGATGACGATGGTGATGATGGTGAAGATGAGGATGATGAAGATGAACATGATGAAGATGATAATGATGATGATGGTGATGTTGATGATGATGATGATGGTGATGATGATGTTGATGATGAGGAAGGTGATGATGATGAGGAGGAGGAGGATGATGATGATGACAATGATGGTGATGACGATGATGTTGATGATGATGATGATGACGATGGTGATGATGATGTTCATGATGTTGATGGTGTTGATGATGATCATGTTGATGATGATGATGATGATGATGGTGATGATGAAGCTGAAGATGACGATGAGGATGAGGATGATGATAATGATGATGGCGATGGGGGTGATGATGATGATGAGGAAGGTGATGATGATGAAGATGAATATGAAGATAATGAAGATGATGATCATGTTGATGATGATGATGATGATGACAATGGTGATGATGATGAAGATGATGAGGAAGGTGATGATGATGTTCATGACGTTGATGGTGATGATGATGATGATGAAGTTGAAGATGATGATCATGTTAATGATGATGATGGTGATGATGATGAACTCCATTTTTGTTTTTACAAAACGCGCACGCGATTTGTCAGCACATACATGCACGCGTTTTGTTCAGTTAAATCGCGCTCGCGTATTGTTTAAATTCAAAAATTTATTCCCTCCAAATGATAAGGCCGAGCCTCCACCCATGGTTTTGTGGAATTCCTATTCCTATGTGTCTGCTTTGTACTTTGCTTCATATTCAACATGCCTGTGCCTTGGAGTATGATCAACCATGGCTAATTCAACATTATATCCAAATTTTCAATATGCTCATGTTTAGCGGTTCATCTGATTATGCTGCACACCTCCATTTTTTATGAGATTTTAGAAACAGATATGGTTTTTTTTGTAGATTCTAAATATGTAAATTTTAACAAGAATACATAATTTTTTCTATTTTTTTCTTATTTATCTTCTGTCATCACTCAACTCAAAAAACACACTGGTAGTGTTTCATCCATATCTCTTTCGTTTCTCAACCATTTAAAAAAAAAATTGTATGGTGCACTAAAGAACACCAATATCTACATGTTATAGAAACCCATTTCCAAATAATTGCATTAAGACATTCAAACGCTGCACCCACAAATGATGTACCATTTTCGAGGTTTGATCTCTTAGATAATTAAAAAAAAAATAAAAAAAATTATTTTTATTATTGGAAAAATAGTCATGCACTAGTCCTATATGTTCTCTATATGTATACTGGTTTTTGTAAGTTTATTCCATCAATTAGACACTCAGACGCTGCACCCACAAAAACATATACCTTATAATTTGTCACAAAAATAAAAAGTGCCCGTTAAAATTTATCTAACTTTAGATAGTTAACAACATTTTCAATAGAAAAAAAATATATATTTGGAAAGGTCATTCGATTTCCTACATTTCTTGTTTTTAACTGATCGCAAGATTCATTGTGTAAGTGTCTCAAAATATCCATGCAAGTTGATGGATGTCTGTTTTTTCAGTTTTGTATTGCATCTAACGCGCCAAAAGAGACCCTCAACTTCTTGCACACACCCAAAAGCCAAATGTCAAAGGGAGAACCCATCAAACTGTCAACTACCCATTTTCTCTCTTATGCCCAATCATTTAATTCTGCCAAAAATTTGGTTGAGTTAGTTATTGCATGGGATGGGCAAGGTATGGCAGTCCAAATTTGAATTTGGGGAAACACCCATTTTTGGGGAAAATGATTTTTGATTTATGGGGCAAGTTATTGCTGAAAAATGCTGCCCATTCCTCCATGCATCCATGTTTTTGTCTTCCCCATGTCTTTGGAGCTCCGGGGCACTCTCATTCACGTTTTTGCAGTTTCCTGTGTTTTTTTCCCCATGGCTGGGAAGTTGTTTTGCTAACAGTCAGTGGCTAGGATCTCTGCTGGGTGTTTTTGTGGTTTTTTTCCTCATTACCCAGCTAGGAAAAACGTTTTTGGGTTGCACAACGAGTGGGAGAAGAGAACCATGATTTTTGTGTGTTGTTGAGTTCATTTTAGCCACGTTAGGGCCATAAACGACTCTGGAAATCGAATTGGAGAGGATGAGCTCTTTTACTCAATTGCCATTCCTGATTTTGGCCTCTGTGATGTTTTCCTTCAATCCCAGAATTGTAATTGTTGTGTGTACATCTTTGTTTGGTCTTTGAACCGGTTTGGGGAGTGGAAATGGGGTCTGAACTAGCTTGATAAAACTAGCGTGAGAAGGAACCTCACAGACAGATCTAGGGGGTTGGTTTTCTTCTTTGCACACCCTGAATAGCACTGGAAGGGAAGGCATAGCCTGAGGGACTGTGTAGCAGAGAAGGGGATGCTCCTTGTGTTGGGTGTGTAGATGTTTTAGAAGCCATGCTAGATCTTGTGCAGGTGTCCATAGCTCTGTGGTTGAGATCACTAGCTTAGCAGTCAGCCTTTCCAGCTCCTTTGCAGCTTGATAAACCCAACTATGTTGGCTTGGTTGAGTTCTTGTTATGTCCTTGGCTATGTGTGAGTCACTAGTGTTCCCTTATTCCTTGTGGGAATCATGCCCAGCCCAGGGGTGGCAGTGCTGCTGAGAGATTGATGAGCACACCGGCCTATGGTTGGGTGGAACATTGTAACGACGTAGCTGGCTGCGGGACAAGCTTCTTCTAAGATAAGTATCTCTTATCTATTTTATCTCTACAACTGTATGTGCTTATTAATTAATGTGAACATGTTAAATGCTGTAAATGAATGTATTTTGCTTTCGTTGTATGTTAATGCATCTGTGTATGTTTAAGTTCAATGCATTTTATTTTATGTTTATGGGGCTAGTTTTCCCAGATTGAATAGCAACATGGTCATGTTCCCTCGCTGGTAGATGTGAGGGGATGTGACAAAAAGTAAAAATCCCTATAAGAAATTATTCCTTTAATAAACAAGGGAAAAAAGACAAAAAATGTACAATTACCCAGTCATTTCAGGAGGGAAAGGGAACATCATTTCGTAAATATCCGGATGAGAGGGTGTAACATCATTTTCTAGGAGAATAGAATTCAAAAATGTCACTTGTCCTTCTATTTACCTCTTATTTTGTTATAATCCTTCCATGGCTTCACATTCACCATCTCAGAGAAACTTTAGTTATGGAACTCATGATGGGAGAAGCAAAGGGAGAGGGGATGGTGATGTAAATCAACATAAATTTGTCACTGATTCTCCTCTGGAGTTGTCACAAAAATAATCAGGGGGGGAAAACTCATAAGTTATTTATAAAATTGGAGCAAATGTGAGTAATTAGTAATTTACAATATCAAATATTTGGAATCTAAATGTTTAGAATGTGGATTTTGAATCAATTGTTCTTAAAAGTTATGATTTTTCTAATTTTCAATATAATAATTTATAATAATGTATATCATTGCACCTTCTCCCAATCATTTTGGTGACTTGGAATCCCATTACACTTCCATGATTCATGTAAACTTTTACAAAATGATACATAATACAATTTTGTGTACTTGATGACAGTGGAGGAAGGTTGGCTTCCCCCAAAGGAAAGGAAAACCAACAAATTTATATTGGTTTTCTTACTAGACACCTCATGAGGAGTCTTGTCGACTAGTGATGATCAATGTGACTCTGTGCCATTTGCTTTGAAATGATTCAACTGAGTCAAGGATCTCATAAACAAATCTACTTTGGATTGGGATTAGACTTCTAGAACGCACAGAAGATCTAGTGATTAGATTTGTTGACTAATACCGACGACTTCAGTAATTGAACTAGATAAAGTCACATTGCAATATATTGATCACATTATTTCGGTCACTAAAATCATAGGTATACCATTTATGGAATACTGATTTTTATGGCTTTTCTAAGCAAGCCGAAAAACTAGCAAGGTGCTTACAATTTGGACAGACTAGTATACAGTTTAAGTAAGATTGAATATTTAACAACTACATATTTAGTTGTGAGTGGGATAATTATACCATGTTTATCTAGTACCCCACACACACATATATATATATATATAAGAACGTTGTAAAAATTTGGAAAACAATATAGTGACAGGGTTACAACATAAATTAATATTAATATTAATTAAAAAAATTTATAATTCATTTGATTTTCTTGCATTTTACTTATTTTATTTAATAGAAATAAAAAAATTATATTAATAATAATTAATTTTAAGATGATATAAAATTATGATTTGATTGTTAAAATGTATATTTAAAAAAGCACCTTATAATAAATATTTTGTTAATCAAATTCCAACATTGATAACACATCCATTCTTAGCATTGATGCACCATTGAAAGGTAAAGAAAACACCAATTAAAAAAATTAGGAGAATTAAAACGGAGCATACAACAATGCATAAAAGTAATTATAGACAGGCTTAAAATCAGTTTATACATTATAATGAAATTGAAATAACCACAACAAGCATAAGCAACGTGTTGAAACACTGCAGTAAGGTCAAACACGGTGCTTATGCAACGTGTTGAAACACTGCAGTAAAGTCAAAGGATTGGAACACTCTGCTTCATGTGTAAAGAGTACAATGCAGGGGATATTGAAATTGCAAATAGCGTGACCATTCAGCCCATGAGAAAATGAAATCACCAGTGACGTAAAGAATTAAACGAGGTGAACGAGGGTTAAATGAAGCATCTAATTAATAAATAATGTCCTCCTCGGCCCTATAGCCAAACTAAGCTTCATGTGTGTTAGTTTAAAAAAACTTACTCTCAATATATATATATATATATATATATATATATTAATTCAATTTATATATATGATATTGACTTTAGAGATTTGAACTCAATAAATTATCACTCTTTCCATTTTTTAAATCTAAAAACACTTAATACATCATAATATATATACCTTCCTTCATACACATCATAATATATACCTTCCTTCATACACATCATAAGGATATTTACTGATCATAAGGATATTTACCGAGGATATATACCTTCATAAACATCATAAGGATATTTACTAACATAGCGTTTAATTGATTAGTATCTATAATCAACTAAATTGTCATGAAATTTGGGATGAAGATATGATAAAACTAAATTGTCAGAAATTGGGTATGAAGTTATTTATTAAGATATGATAATAGTGGTGGTTTTTAATATTTAATGAGATTAATAATTTTATAAATGTTAAGAATTACTAAAATGTATTTTTATATTATAATAATTTTGATAATTTTAAAAATTATAAAAATCAATACTATAATAAATTTTGAATTGTAATTTATTAAAGATTTAATGATAATAAATTGTCACTTTTATTTTAAAATTTACTTTTATATGTATTATGAGGATATTTACTAAGATATACATTCTAGAATGAGTGCATATATAGTGTTTATTAAATTTTCATTAAATTTGGTGTATAATGATGATGGTGATTATTAACATTATGTAATACAAGTTTTGTTTTATTGAACCTTTAAAAATGTAAGAAACCTTGAGTCAAAAGGTTAGGAAAGTTGGTATTATAATAAATGTTTTTTAATCGTAATCTAATATAGATGTAAGCATCTAAGAGAATTAACAATGTTGATTTTTTCTTTAAGTTAAATAAACAAAAATATACTTTTGGTATTGATAGTTTTTATAGTATCTTAAATTTTTTTTTTTATGAATTATACCATAACTTCTTTTTTATTTTACATATAATAATACTTTTAATATTATCATTATTTTTTAAAGCAATTATTTGATGAGAACCTAAATTATTTAATGACATTTTTATCGAACAAACTTCGTCAATGCTGTGCCTTGTCTGGTCATATTTGGATTTGGGGAATAACAAAGACTCAGACTGAATATAAGACCCATTTAAGACTCAGACTGAATATAAGACCCATTTCCTCTCAATTGGAGTGAGTATCTGAATATATAAATCCCCTCTTTTCATGTTGCTCCCTATATTTCCAGTGTGGCCTTTTGTAGAGTTGCTTATAAGGGGCTATCTTTAACAAACATGTAAGTTAGGTTTATCAAACGAACCAACAACGAAGTTAACCATTTATCAACAAAGTAAACCATTAATTTTGCCGTTAGATAGACCGAACTTACATGTTTTTAAAGCTCAGGCGCTTATAAGTCATTATGTTCATAATATATAACAAAGCTGTCTCTTTAGGATATCACACTATGACTGTCAAATCTCGGCATGGCGTTTTCCACTTTATCCACTACCCACCTCCTTCAGCATCTGCCCCCACAGTAGCAGTGTTCCAGAAAATGTTCAAGGCGCAATTCAATTTCTTGTAAGAAAAGAGCAGCGGTAACTGTTACAGCTGCAGCACTTTCCCTGGAGAGTCGACCCAGAACCGAACTGAAATCGGTTTTGCAAAGCTCCACGACAGAGTTGAATCGGCATGGTTTATACTTAGATCATACGATAGAATTGGACACAGTAGATCGTCACAAGAATAAGAAGAATGATGATGATCATGTACTGTTAGCAGATATGTGGAAAGAAATGCAAGGATCCCACTATTGGAATGGATTGTTGGATCCAATACATCCTCTTCTCCTGTCAGAAATGATCAGATACGGAGTATTCGTACGAGCCTGTTATGAAGCATTTGATTGTGAGCATGCCTCTAAGTTTCATGGGAGCTGCAAATATGGTCAGAAGAGCCTTTTTGGTGAGCTCGGGATGGAGAATTGTGGTTATCAGGTTACAAAATACATTTACGCCACGCCGGATATAAATGTTCCCAATTTCTTAAAAGGTATCTTGGAAGTTGGAGACGGATCTAACTGGATTGGTTACGTTGCAGTGTCAAACGATGAGGCGGAGATTAAGCGTCTTGGACGTCGGGACATTATGGTGGCAATGAGAGGCACTGGAACATACTTGGAATGGCTCTCTAATTTTATGCATACACTAACTCCGGCTCGTATGAATCCATTAGATCCTAGTCAGGATGTGAAGGTGGAGATGGGATTTTTGCGTCTCTACACTTCCCATGATTCAACTTGCAGGTTTAACCATGGAAGCGCCAGAGAGCAGCTTCTGGGTGAAATTGCAAGACTTGTAGAAAAATACAAGGGAGAGGAGCTTAGCATAACAATAACTGGACACGGCATGGGCAGTGCGTTGTCTATGCTCTGTGCTTACGATATCGCCGAGCTCGAACTAAACCGTCCCCGCTCTGAAGCTTGCTCCGGAATACCAATAACGGTATATTCATTTGCAGGTCCCCGCGTGTGAAATGGCGCATTCAAAGATCGTTATGATGAGCTTGGCATCAAAATTCTGCGAGTCGTGAACGTTCACGACGTGGTGACAAAGGTGCCGGGTGTATATTCAATGAGAATTTCCGGTTATTGGAAAACCTCATGAACATAAATCCTGCATGGACATATTCTCATGTGGGTGTTGAGCTAGCTATCGATCACAAATTACAGCCCCGATTATTCAAGGGAAAAACTGATAACCCATCCTGCATTCACGACCTCGCAATATATTTGCAGGTTTTGGCATGCTGCAACCTCTACAATGACCATCTGCATCGGCATAACCATGACCACCAAGTGTAAGTCCAATTCCTGTACTTCCTTAATAAGGCAGGAACGTAGTTTCTTTGAGAAGCGTATAATGGTCGCTTCCTAAAACTTGATGCAGCTCTCGTAAGTGGAGAATCCAAAAACTGTTGATAGGAATTTAGATATTATGTCAGATTTTGGATTTGTTTGAGGACATCAATCAGATTAACCTTGAAGATATCAACAAGATTAACCCAAACGTAAAAAAGTATTTTTTTTAATTAAATAGTATTTGTTTGTGCTTGAGGGAAAGAGATGTGTAACTAGTTCTGTGCTCATCCTAGAGCTTGACAGCTGTATTTTATAAAAATAATAAAATATTATTAAAAATAATTTGTTGGCTTAAATTAAATTTAAATTATTTAAAATTGCATATATATATAAAACAAAAATTAGATAAACTAAAACCATAAAAATTAGATTACCCATTTCCACTCTAAGAAAGTGTTTACACCTTGAAAGATATGGTTGCTTAGTAGATCCTTTTAAATAAATTTATACTGGTATTAATTCTAACAATGTAATATAAATAATGAATATAAAATTATATATTTTAATTTTTATTTAATAACTAATTGTTTTCACATAACTATGTAGTTAGTTGTACATAAAATTAAGTAATTATTTATAGTATTTATACCTATAGACATTCACAGACCATTTTACTGATCTAACTTTACATTCTGGAAGCAAAATTATAATTTCTTGATAGAGGATTTTCGGAAAGCAAATTCTTTCCACATTCCTAGAAATGTATGCAGAAAAAAGAGTAACGAAATGAATACCCTTATCCACGCCTATACAAAGCCGCTTAAATGAACGATTAATTGATCTATTGGTTGAAGGTTGCCGCTTAAATGAACGATTAATTGATGTATTGGTTGAAATTTGAAAATAGGATTTAAATTTTTGAATGTAGAAATTGACATTATTTTTTTTTCAGGAAACATTTATCATGTAATTTTGAAAAATGTTTAGTGAGTTCATACTTGGAATTTTGGGATATATTTGTTTCTATAAATTATCAAGTTTAGTATAGAAACTTTTCCTTCTCTTTTAATGGAATAATTTGTTATCCCATTCGCATTGTGTATTGCAAGCTAGTTTGATCAAAGTTGGACAGATTTCTACTTCTACCACTATAAGTAAAATAATCTGCAAATTATTGCATGATTATAGTTTTGTATCTAATGAATTTAATGTTCTTTGTTGTGATTGCTTCCTTTGATATATCATTAAATAGTTTTATAGTGGAGGTATTTATAATACACACAATGGATCTAATTGAGAAACTTGTAGTTCTAGACTAAACTTTGTCACATGAAGTGCTTAATCCAAAATGTTGAAAGAACTTGAGAGAAATCACACAATGATGGAATGCAATGTCAAATAGTTTTATAGTGGATGTATTGCAATAAGAACAATGGACCTCAATGTGGAAGTTGTAGATTTGGACTAAACTTGGCCACATGTAGTCACTAACTCCATAAGTGTGAATGAAACTTGAGGAAACTCACTAACATAGTCACCCAAGATAACTTCACAAGTCGATTGCATCTTACAATTGAAATTGGCACTTACAAAACATAGTTTAGAGTCCACTTAGGTAACTGCTAAAGACATGGAAAATTGGAAAATTTATGGCCATACTTTAAGTAAGCAAAGAAGAGAACATACTTTAAGTAAGCAAAGAAGAGAAAAGACCATAAAAAGTTAGAATTAAATATTGAGTGTCAATATAGAACACTTTTAGGAACAAGTATTTTATGGTGGCATTAAATCTCAACTAGTAATTGATGCATCAATTTAAGCCATATGTGAAGTATAAAGTCATAGATATTTTAAGGAATGAAATATTAGGATGAGAGGTCTTGGTAAAAAAGTAACCCTTTAGTAACAACCAACAGGTTACTCAAGAACATGATAAACTCAGATAGTATAATGCAAAAACGGCATGGTCCTTGCTCCAAAACATTGTAACTATAGACTTAAAGATTTACGAGACAAGTTAACTCGTCTAGGATAGAAAAATAAGATGTTCACTCTTGCTCATAAAATTTACCTAAATGAGTATATGCTGAAGCTTCAGTTTGAACAAGTAAACACTCATAGTTATAATTTAATATTAATATTAATACTAATATTTAATATTAACATTCATATTAATGTTAATGCTCATTTAATATAATAAATGTTAATTTTACTCTTAATGTTAACATTAACATTTATTAATATTAAATTAATGTTTAATATTAATTTTAACATTAATGTTAATATTAATTCTAATTTTCACAATAATGTTAATATCGAATTTAATGCTGACCATTATTTGATTTAAAGTATTAAATTGACATTTACATTTAATACTATTAACATTAAAAAAAAAAATTAACATTTAATATCAAAATTAACAAATTCTGGTAAAGCATAGTCAATCATGCTTGACCATAGTCTACAATGGTTTTGCATAATCCAACATGCTTAAATATATTTATCCATAATTAGCCACAAAAGAAAAAGGTTCGTCATTAACAAACATGGTCAACCATGGCTAACCAAGTTTAACCAATGTCCAATATGTCAAACACAATAAACTATGGTTAAGCATGTTGAATCAAATTCAAGCATTGTTAAACATTCTCAACTATAGTCAATTATCGTCGACTAAATGTTAGTTATAACTAACCATTATTAATTTTGATCAACAATTATCAACCACAATTATCTACACTTAATGATTGTCAACCAAATCAACCATAGTCAAATATATTTAAGGAAAATTTAACCAAAGTCAAATATGATCAAGAAGAGTTAATATTATTCAAACATGGTTAACCATGGTTGATCTAAGTTAATCATAGGCAACCAAATTAACATATGATAAACCATCATTAGCCGTAGACAACAAAACTCAACCATGGACAAACACAATTAAATATATATGACATATTCAACTATGGTCAATAGCATTAAAGTATGGTTAATTGTGCTCAACCATGATTCCATGGTCAACAATTTTACTAGAGTAAAGCATATTCAAATAATGTCACCTGTAGTCAAACATAAAAAGTAATTCGTGGCTACACATCGTAAACTTTATTAAACCATCTTTAACAATGATCAAACGTAGTCAACCAAATTCAACCATAAAGAACTGGTGTCACACATGGTCAACCATAGACAAACATGGACAATTATTGTTGAAGATTGCCCAACCATGGTCAACCTAGTCTAACATGGTTGACCATAGTCTAACATGGTTATCTATAGTCAAACAAGCTGAAACATATTTATTCATAATGAATAAAAAACACACATGATTAACCCACATGGGATTCACCTTATTGAGCAATATCTTATCACCTTCATTCATAAAGGGGGGTTTTTAATTGTGAAAAATAAGGTCAATATATTGTAGGTATTAGGGAGAAGGGAATATGGTATAGGGGGTTTATAGGTATTGGGGGGGGAGTATAAAAAGGGTTTTCCTAAAAAAAAAGGAATATATTTTAAAAATAGAGTTTTTTATTGGAAATATGTATTGGGAGGGGGGATCAACAAAAGGATTTTTGTAAGTAATTATTAATATCTAGTGATATTAGGGGTATTCTTTAATATCCCATGAACGAAGGTGCTATGACATATTCTCACTAAGTGAAGACCACGTGATTTATCCATAAAGAACCATAATCAACTAAGTTTAACTAATGTCCACCATGTCAAACATGATCAACCATAGTAAAAAATATTGAATCACAATTAAACAATTGTCAACCATTCTTAATTATTGCCAATCATGGTTAACTAAATGCTAACTATAGTTAACAAATATTAACCATGATGAATCATAGTAAACCATGGTTATCTACATGTAAGGATGGTTAACTCTATCAACCATATATCCTACCAAATTCAAACATATTCAAGCAAAAGTCAACAAAAATCAAACATGGTCAATTATGGTTAATATTAGTAAAAATTAATCAAACATGCTTCAGTTATGTCTATCATGGTCAATGAGGGTTATCCAAAGTCAACCATTGTTACACATAATTAATCATGTCCAAGTAAAGCCAACCATGGTCAAACATAATCAAACATGGTTTACCATAGTCAACCATGGTCGATTGTGATAAACCATAGGTCGACCATATGCAAAAATAATCAATTACGGTTTATTATTGTTATGCCTAGTCAACTATCATTTAACACCCTTCGTCAACCATGGTCAATGTTGGTCAAACATGTTCAACCATGGTTTACTAATGTTAACCATGGTTAACTAAAGTAGCCATAGTCACCCATGGTTCACTAAAATAAATTGTGGTCACATACTAGTTAACCATGCTTAACAAAGTCAAACTTAGTCAACTATGTTCAAACATAATTAACCATGGTTAACTAAATTAAACTATGAAAAACTTAGTTAAGCATATCCAACCATGGTCAATGACATTCAAACATGGTCTCATGTAATCAAACATGCACAACCATCGTAAATGGAGTAATGTATTGTCAACAATGGTTAATCAACCATGGTGAAACAAACTCAATGTTACCTAAGCCATACACGAGCAACATTCACTAAACCAAACCATGTTACAACAAAGTCGAGTAATAATCAACTATGATGCATTAAAGTTAACCATGGTTAATTAAAGTCATACATGCACACAAAAAACTCAACCATACAGGTTTATTGTAACACACCTCAAAATCGTAAATAAAAAAAAATTACATGCATTTTTTTATCGTTAATTACTAGCAGAATTATGATGTTTTAACCCTGGAAGTGAATAATATCTATCTTCCCGTTATTTCAGGTTTAAGAAGGTGGAATCGATGGTTGGCTCCTTTTGAACATACATCCATGACCCTTCCAGGTGATGTTTACAGTCCCTTGTATTTATTATATTAGTTTTACTAGGGCATGTTAGCCCTAAAGATTGGGAAGACTATGCTCTAGTCTTGGCTCGCAATATTGTTGTTATAAAGTCCTATCTGTAAAATCCTAAGTTCTTCAAGAAAAGTGCAAGGACTTGAGTCCAAAGCGCAAGGTATAGGGTTCTTGGTTTTAACCCTAAGTCTTGTAGGTTTAGAAGCCAAAGGCCTGACCATAGCCTACTCGCGTGGTATAAAAGATGTAAGGACTAAGTCCTAAGATATGAGATTATGGTCGTAAGGTTTACCATATGAATAAAATGATTTACCTTAAATCCATGGTTTGCAAAGTTTGAAAAGTGTACCTGCCACTATTCCATCCATATGGTATTAGCATTATATTAAAGGTTATGGTTACCACACATATATATATATATATATCCATCATGGTTTCCATGATACAAAAGACATGGCATGGAGATCGATGCAAATTTTGGTTTGACATGTTATAAGGTTATATACCCCATGCTCATACCCTATGGTTTAACGTTGGTAGTTAAAAACTATAGCATGGATATTATTTAAACCACGATATATTTTTTATTATATGGTTTGGCACTTTGGTACATGTTCCAAGGTTCGAAGGATTGTAATGCTTAATCTTTGAATTGATTTGGTCATGGATTGACGTGGTACCCAGGTTGACTTAATAATTGTCTTGGTTGCGAGTTGGCAGTGCAAACAGGCTCTGATTTGGCATGAGAATTTGATCTCGTCCCTACACCTAGATAGTGAGATATTATGGTTTCGTAGGGTTTGTAAAATGGAATTTACTTTGTCTTAGCCCTCATTTGGTGATGTTTGTTTGGTCAGAAGTTGCTTGAGGGCCGAGCTCTTCTCTGTTTGATCCTTACTCTGGTTTTACTGCATTAATGGATTTAGCTTGGAGGGTGAACTCTGCTCCGTTCTTACCATGTTAACTATAATATATAGGGTGAACTTTGGTTCTTTCCGAGGTAACTAGTTCCATAAGCTTCCTCTAACGTATTCCTTTCAACATTAGAGCCTCAACGAGCCTGCACACACTTCCATCATGCGAACAACGTCTTCTTTGAAAGGTGAATAAGGTTTGGTAACTTATCTATGCATGTTAAAACGGTTTACATTTTTTTTTTTCATAGTTCACTGAAACGTTTTCAGTGCTTGCAGGTTGCAGAGGGATAAGGGTACTCCGGAGGAGCTGACCCCTGGCCCTCGTTTCCAAATTCCAATGTAAGGGTTTAACCAAGTTTTTAAAGAGAATACAATTTGATTTTTTTATCAATCCAACCATATAACTGACTGTAACTTGCAAAAATGTGCAGGATGAAGGCACAGGAGAGGGAGGCGATAGGATCACCTCCTCCTAGGCTTGCGTTTTTAAACACCCAGGTAACCATTCGCAACCTTATCAAGAAATCCTTTTATTTGGTTTTGAGGTTATTTTATAGAATACAGTCTAACTATTACTTGTTTGTTGTAGGTAAAAGTTGGGCAACAGCTTGGGCCATGAGTGTGGACACCCTATAAAATTATAAGTTTCATAATGCTAATGCTTTGCATTTGTAAACACAACCCTCAGGGTTCACCCAACCATTGCCTTAGCAATGCATTCAGTAACTTGCACAATTTTTAAAATCATTGTGTAGGGTTTTGGGTGCCATATCGGATGGACTTATTCCCATTCCAATACTGTTTGTATTAGTGGTTTTTAATTAAATGACCATGGTAGCCATCTGTGATGGAATTACTGCCACTCCTATGCCAATTATTGGTTTTAATAAAAATGCAGTGGCCCATCCTTGGATCCATGTGACTTTGTTAATGGTTTGTGCTTAGGGTTTTGCTGTGTGTAATGTTTGTTTAAAATGAACGGCATCCATCCTTGATGGTCTTACGACAATGAAGATAGTAGTTAATGCAACATTTTAAAAATTGTTTTTGTTTGGGGATCACCGTGGTGATGAATCTCGTCTATATTATGGGTTTTAAACTTTCCATAATATATGGTATCCACTTAAAATGGTCTTATAGCCATCTTATATTTGTTCAGGGTAATTATGTGATTTATTATTCGCCGTAGGGTTTGCAACTGTGAGAAACATTTGTTGTAACACTACAACAAATCCTAGAATTGGTGTCCCATTTAGCGTCCATTTTTAGTGTAATTTTCTTTTACATTGAGTGGTCAAACTAGATGCTAAATGGGACGCATCGTGGACAAAACTTAAAGCGTCTAAAAAAACGTCTTTTTTTGCATCCTTGATAGCGTCATTTATGACGTCCAAAATAGCATCTATTTTTTTGCTTCCACAATAACATCCAACTTTGCTTCCTAAACAACGTCGATGTTTGCTTCCTAAATAATGTACTATTTTGCTTCCTAGAGAGTGTCTGTTTTTGCTTCCTAAATGACATCCCAATTAGCACCATATTTGCATCCAAATCAACATCCAATATTGCATTCATTTGTGCTACCACTTTAGCATCCTATTTTGCAGCACTTTTTACTTCCAAATATGTGTCAAATTTCGCTTCCAAATTTGCACCAATTTTTGCTTCTTTTTTTGCATTGTATTTTGCTACCACCATAAATTAACACTTGGTTAAAACAACTTTGTATTTTAATAGGAAGTTTATTATGGATGTTATTTAAGATTTAATGCTAATACCAATTGTCATTCATAAATGTATATATAAAGTAATTATCTTTTAAATAAATTTATTTTAGAACTTTTACTATTAATAAAAATTAAGAAATTTATTTCTTAACAAACCATTCTTATTATAGTTATTAAAACATTTTTTTAGATTTTTTTTAAATATCCTTAAACTTAACATAATGTTATTATTATCATAATGAAAGTGTACATAAAACTAGTCATTTTAATCTTCTTTTATCCACAATCAAAGTTCAATAATTCACTATATTATGTATAATAAATTAAAATCATAATATTTTTCTCATTCAATTACTCCTAATATAAATAAAAACATATGTATGAAAACAATGATTTATAATATTTATTAGATTGCTTTATTTATCATATTAAATATAAGTAGAATAGTAATGTAATTAATTTTTGTTTTTTTAAATTATGTTATTTTTTAAAGAAACCTAGAAAATATTGAAAAACAAACAATAATTTATTTTTAATTGTTTAAGATTTTTGTATAATGAACAATTAAGTTTTATCTTTTAACTTCTTTATAATTTATAAGAATTAAGAATTTATTTTCCAAGGTTTATGCCATCTTTTAATTTCTTTGTAATAGTTTTTACAAAACTATATTGTTTATATTTGAATTAAATTTATGCTTACTAAATAATAAGTTTGAAAACAATTGTGAATCATTTTCAATTAAAAAAAATGAAAAAAATAATAATAACATCTTATATTTGTTAGTTAAAATTATTATGATTCATATAGATAAAATTAAAATGTTATCATTAAACAAATTTACAAAGAAATATAATATGTATTTTACATTAATTGATGTTGTAAATTGAATATTACATTATTTTAGATAATATTTTTAAAATGCAATAAAATAACTATATAAATAAAATAATAATATTTTTAAAAATAATAAAAAACCATAAAATTATATAAATAAAATGATAATGATTTTAAAAGCAATAAAAAAAAAATAGAATTTTAAAATGAATGAATAAAACATATTTTTATCTAAATTTTATTTACATTTTAAATAATAATTTATTTTATTTAAAAATAGATAAAAAAAATCAATCACTAAAAAAATTTAAAACCTAAAATCTTTTTATTTAAATTAAAATAAATTAAAAAATTAAAAACTAAAATATTTTTATTTAAATTGAAATATATAAAGGTCTCTCACATAGAAAATCTCCGAAGATCAAATTTACCACTTAAAACTACCTTAGTCATGGGGAATGAACTGTTTCATTCATTTGTGAAATTTCCTGCCGCCTCATTGTTCCTGTACCTTTCCCCTATCTATTTAATAAAACGAGTGGGCAGCTAATAGACAACAACCAACCGGTTATGCATATGTAAAATATATATAAGAGAACTCGCTTTTATAGTTATAAACTTTTTTTTAAGTATGGTTCGATTCAGTCTAATGATTCGATTTCTTAAGAGACTTATTTATGCGTTGCCGTGTACACATTGAACTACAATATAAAGGGTCTCTCCTCTCTCATATTACTCGCCCAAATAAATTCAAACTCATACAAAGTAAAAATAAATTGAAACCACACAAAATAGTGGCTTAGATATATATATAATTTTTTTTAGATATACACACCTTTTCTCATAAAAAGAAAGAAAATAATTTATTGAATGTTATAAATTTCTTTTTTTCAAAAATCTATCAGTAAAGAGTGAGGGCTGGTGAAGACTTGAGCAAGAGTAAACTTCATTGAATATGTTTTTGTCAGCATGAAATCTACGGGAAACCTCTGCAATAGAATATTTCATTATACACATTAGAAAATTGAAATAAAAAAACTCAAAAATTCAAAAAAAAAATTATGATAAACATACCATAGATTGAATTACTTCTCTCCTCCCCTAAACACTTTAATTCTTTTTTATGGTTCCAATGAACCTAGCATTGAAGATCTAAATTGGAGATTCTCTAGAAGAAACCATACCCTTTAAGATCGTTTCTCTCCGCCAGGTTGGCTACTCAGGGGAGAGGTTTTAGTCGTGGTTACTACTTGGAGAGGGGTTATCATATGAGCTTTCCAATGTAGACAAACTTGATTCTCAACATACGTGAGTAATTTTTTAGGATCAAAGTTCAACATCGAGGAGCCTCCTTTTTATGTATGACTACCTTGGATCACCTTCCTGCATGTTAAGAAAATCAATGAAACTGGTTACAGGAAACAAAGAACAAATTTGAAATTACAACATTTCATTAAGCTACCTTTGATCTTCTGCATGCATTCTAAGAAAACCAATACAATACTATTTGGAGCAAGCAAGTTTAGAAAAAAACTAGTTCCATTAGGCTCCATAGCTGAAGAAGTTGCACTCTTTGGCCTTTTCTTTGTGCTGGCGAACCTCCTCCAAAACAATAAGAATTTGCATCAATGAAGTCATAAAATAATAAATCCCTTTAAAAGGTGATATAAAATCAAGTAAAATATTATTGGAGATGTTTCTAATTTTTAATATAATGTTTCTAATTTGTGTATATTATTGCCTGCCGTTTTTATTTTACTTTGTTTATAGTATTTTTAATTTTTGTTATTTTGTTTTTATGATGTTTCCTTTTTAAATATTAACATGTTTTTTAAACTATGTTTAGTATTTTTAGTTTTTGTTATTTTTTTATGATGTTTCTTTTTTTAAATATTTAGTAAGTAGGGAATTGAATAATTACTTTGTTTTATATTTTATATTTTTAATATTTAGTTTGTAGGTTAAAATAGATTTTGGTTTAGAGTCTATGTATGCAATAATATTAATATTTTTTATATTAAGATAAACAAAATTAAAACATGTGGTTTTAATATTAATGTTTCATAAATTTTGGTATTTTTTGAAAATATTGATTTATTGTTGATTATTGTTAAATAATTTGTTTTTATTGTTGTTTTAGTTTTTCACACTTTTTATAATGTTTCTTTTAGGATTGTTTGGTATAGAAGTGAAGTGTTGTTGTGTGGTGGTTTTATGTATTTAATTATCAATAACAATTTCAATATGACTATATATGTTAAATATTGAATCTACTATAATAAATAAATGGTTAAAAATTAGTCAAGTGGGGTAGCTTAGTTGGTTGGAGATTCTGTGGCCAAGCTGTCACTAGGTCGAGGTCAACACTTGAATTCTTTGGCCTCTCCAGGGACAAGTTCCCAAAACTGGTGCTTACAGGGTGAGGTCCCTTCGAGTGGGCCCCTTAAAATTCTTTCCATGAAGTTATGGGGAAACAAGCCACATAAAAAAAAAAATAGTTAAATGGTAATTATCAAAGGTATCAACAAAATTTATGTAATAAATTATTGATCTGCATACATATGAAACTCAATAATCGAACTTAGAATAAACAAAATACATATAAGAAGAAAATAATACTAACTTGTATTAGATGGAGGCTTCATAACATTTATATAGGATTACATGTGTGTCCACATTTGACAAGTAAAAAAGACTAACCATTATTTAATAATATACCTAACTAATTAACCAATCTAATTTGATAATGGGGTGTGAACCAAATCCAAAGATCATATTGTGATGGATGGGCTTCCCATTCATACCAATTCCTCCTAATTGAAGGGAAAAACATCCCTTCTTTCTTCCTCTCAGGTGAAGTATGAGAAAACTGAAACCAAGTCTAAAATGATAGTTGTTGAGTTGTGCTGCAAAATAATGAATACATTGAAGAGTGTGTTGGTGCTAACTAAAGCAGGTGACTACATAGACTAAGGTGGGAGGGTGTCTCTCCAAAGGAAGTTGAAATGAGCAAGTTCCTACATCAACTAGGGTGGGAGGGCATGTTTCTAAATGAACCCAATCCAGATGTTGTCATGAAGAGTTGTTGAACTACACAGGTGCCTACACAGATTAGAGTGGGAAGGAACACTTCCAAATGAACCCAATCTGGATGTTGTTGTGAGGTGTTGAACAGAAGTAGGTTCCTAAATAGACCCGAGTGGGAGGGCATGTCTCTAAATAGAACTTGATCTAGATGTTGCTTAATTGTGTGGTTGTGACTGCTAAAATAAAACTACCAAATATGACTAGACAAAAAGAATGATGAGTGTTGTTGTCCCGTGAGCATGTTGCTAGTGACTGGGGGAAGCAACATAGAAAAACAACGATCTGCAAAAGAAAAATGTCTTGTATATTGTTGTTATAGATGCAATATGGAGGAACTAAGAGTGAACAAAAAATGATGTTGTTGACTGTATATGACACAAAAGAGACATGGTACTTTATATTAGTATTGTGTATAATGGGGTTGGGCATGGGAAAAAGAGGCCCAAGAACGAGATGCTATGAAAAATATGTTGGTCGGTGCTACTGTAACTTATGAAAATGAAAATACTTGATTTTGGTGAAATGTAAAAAATGTTGATGAATCTTCCAACAAGGGGTTTTGATCATGTCTTCAATTCTCCTCATGATCGCTAGTTCTAAAGTGTTGAAGAGAAAAAATGAAAGGGACACATGAAGAATAGAATAAATGTGTGGAAAAGGTGTGGAACCATGATTGTCTCAAAGGATCAATGATCATGTGAAAACTAAAGTGCTCATAAAATGACTAGCAACTGTTTGCATGGGACAACGGTGAGGAGAATCAAAGGCATGATTTGTTTGTGTAGGAGGCACACATTATGTAGGTGTGGTTTTGTCCATGAATTTCATGAGATTGAGAATGGGAAGAACCACCAACATGGGCATGATGATGTTCTTCATGGGAAAATTCCAACCCCACAATATTGACTATAAGTCCTCAAACCAAAACAATTTGTAGAAATCATCATAGGGATCTAGAACTCTCTTGATATTGTAGAAATCGTCATTGCCATATTTGTCATTGTTAATATGTATCATCACCACCAACAACATGTCATTAAGCGCACTATAATGTCATTAGGGACCATAGCATTCCATTAGGGTTATTTACGATTAATTAGGGTCTCTTAGTTTCCAAAATGGACAGTTAGGTGCTACTTATGTCAACATGCCTGGCACTATCCCTAATGCAACATTGGAGTTGTCTTGACACTTTTTCTAGAAGAATTCCTTTCGAACTTCCTAGTG
This sequence comes from Pseudotsuga menziesii, assembly GCA_001517045.1. Taxonomy (NCBI): domain Eukaryota; kingdom Viridiplantae; phylum Streptophyta; class Pinopsida; order Pinales; family Pinaceae; genus Pseudotsuga; species Pseudotsuga menziesii. The sequence goes on from LPNX010579622.1 coordinate 43,392, forward strand.
CAATTCTTGATGCTATGTCTAGCTCTATACTCGGTGTTATGCTTGGTGCTTTTCCCAAGGAAATTATTGGCGCAACACCTTTCAAAATTTATATCGCAATTCATACTATTATGTCTAGCTCTATACCTAGCACTATGCTTGGTGAAATTCCTAGCGCAATTCCTGCTATAATTCGTGGTTATTTTCCTAGCGCAAATTCTGGCATCAATTCTAGCACTATATCTAACACAATGTCAGATGTTTTTTCAAGCACAATTCTTGGCTCTAAACCTAGCACAATTCCTTTCAAAAGTTTTGGTGCTATACCTGGCTCTATACTTGCAAATATGTTGGATGTTTTCCATGCACAATTCTAAACTTTATTCCTAGATCTATACTTGGTTCTATGCTTGTCCCTTTTCCTAGGGAAATTCCTGGTGTAATACCTTCCGAAATTCGTATCGCAATTCCTCGTGCTATGTCTAGCTCTATACCTAGCACTATGTGTAACAACCCAAAAATTCGTAAAAATTTAAAAAATTTTAAGTGACATAAAATGTCTAAAGTCGCAGCTAAGTAATTGCTAAAGGTTAGCGAAAAAATGAAATAGTTGATAAAAGAACATGGGATTGCTTCTTTAAAAGAACCAGTAAACTAATGGATGTAATCTTAAACTCATGTGTTTGTACTATTAATGAATTAACAGCTTTAATTTTGTTAGAGTTAGAAAAGGACTTGCATTTTGCTGCTGCTAGATATACTGATGATTAAATTTTGTCAAGTAGGTAAGAATTCTTGTATGAGATCGGGGATTACTTAGCATTCTGTTAAATCAATTGGATTGCTGGTTCCTTACAGGTTTAGTAGGTAAGTGGTTCCTTACAGGTTTAGTAGGTAAGCGTAAGATCCAGTAGATGTTATTTAAAATTACGTTGAGAAACTACTTCCCTAGCATGATTAAGATGCTAGTTTTAGAAAAGGTTTCAATATGATGCTTGTCTTCAAGGAGGTAATGTCAATACTTTTTCCATTGTTATAAATCCATAGTTGTATTTATAACTAACACCATAATGAATTTTTATCAAAAACATAAACAAGGGTTTAAATTGCAAGAACACGTACTTACCAAAGTTTCTTCAATCGTCTGAAGATTATTCTCTAAAAATATAAAGAACACGGTTTTATTTTCTTGTGTTTACAGTAATGGTTATTTATAAATTTCCATAGAGAGAATAGAGCTCATGGTTTTGGGCTTTAAGTTCACTTCAAACTGTTTGATGTTTCTCGCCGCTATTCTCATTTCAAGACTCAATAGATTTCCTTCTCTTAAAGAATGATCAAGTTACCTATGTTTTTCAATTATAATTTTAACAATGGGTTGTTAGAATTTTATCGGGATTCTCCAACATTTTTAGTCTTCAGTTTCTGGAACACTCCTTCAACAAAGCAGCATAAAGGCTCTATTTTCAGAAGTTCATGGCTTTTCTTTTTATTATGGTCATAAATTATAATATGACCTTCTCATAACTCTTTCACTATTTCAAATAATACACTTGATCTATTTGACTTGTTTGAATAACATGAAGAACTTCTAGGATAACAAGAGTATCCAAGTTGTAACGTAAGGTAGAATACCTAAGTATCAAACCACCATGATGAAATCAAATGATGGGCAATCATATGTTGTATAGTTTTTAAATGATCATTGGGTTTGAAAATGCGAAATGTTTGATGCAGCGCTGACTATAGATTTCAACCCACGCTTGAAGAAATATTTGGAAGGGAACGTGGAATGATTACATCCACTCAAGGGTTGAATTAAAACTTTGAAACCCTATTCATTTGCATTGCAGATCAAGGGTTTCTCCTTCTTGCTGGCTGAGCTGTGAGCTCGCGGCCATGGAAGACCTGTAACCTCCTTCAAATTTGGCATTTCACCTCCAACTTCTATGCTGTGACTGTTGGAAGAAGTCATTAATGGTTTTGGTCTTTCTAAGTGTTGAATAGTTATAGCGAGAGTGGGTATTGGCTTTTCTTTGTGTCTCGAAGGCTGTGCTTGTCTTTAACCTGCAACTGAACAATCATAGCTTCTGTCTTCATCTGGTTGAGTCGATTTTCTTGCTTTTTCCTTCGCAGAGGTGACTTCAAGGCTTGTTGCCTTCCGGCACAGTTCCAATATGACATGGTGTGGCCATCTCTCCTCAGCTTCAACTCCAAATTAAAATAGGTAAAGACTTATCCTTAACTTGGTTTTAGATTAGTTTTCTTATAAGGGTTTTTACAAATTTTAAGAAAAGAAAGGATTTAAAATGATTCGTTTTGGAACTTGCAGGTGCTTCCTCTTGGTTCCAGCTCTGTAGGTGAAAGCAAACTCACCCTTCAGTTTTACATGAGCATACAAAATGGTAAGCCCTAGTTTCAACGAGGGTTTCTTCCTGCATACAATTGTGGTTGTTGGAAGTTGGTTCTTGCTATTAAAAAGACACGGCCTCGATAATCTGTTAGCTTAAGTTTCAAAGCTTGTTTGTTATTTGTAAGAGTTTAGAAACCCTTAGAGGGTACTTTGTGCATGAGTGAAGAAGGCTCTGGTAGCCATGATGGAAATTGGTTTTTAATTTGTGTTTTTTACCTTACGGCCTGAACAACATAATTTCTTTCATTTTAAAATGATAGAGCTCAACTCTAAACTCATTGAGGCTGACGACCTCTATCTAGTTTATTTTAGTTTTTATAATACATTCTAGAAGGTGAGGAAAGACTTGAATCAGTTAGGATTGTAAAGGGAAACATGATTTTTCTCCTGTCAGTAAATTATGGTTACTGTTCGATATATATACATACATATATATATATATATATATAGATATATATATACATATATGTATGTATATGTATATATATA
>LPNX010579622.1:48891-70059 GCA_001517045.1 Pseudotsuga menziesii
CTGGCTCAATATACGGTGCTATGCTTGGTGCTATTCTGGACATTTTTTTGGAGGCTATTGTTAGATTTTTAACATTAAGCTAGCATTATATTAGGATATTTAACTGAGAGAATAACAAGCATAGAAATCAAACACAAGAGACAATTAACACAGTGTTTTTCCTCGTGGAAACCATAAATGGAGAAAAACTCACAACTTCCTCAAAGATAGAATCAGCACCAAAAGTAAAACCCCAAAACAGTAAGATGATCTCCCGACAATAGTAACCTATTTCTTCCTAGCCTGAGTGTCTTCTTCTTCCTCAACTATGCACTACAACTGAGTGTGAGTGAGTGTGTGATAAATAGAGAGGCTATCTCTCTATTTATACTAATTCTTAATTTGACAAAACCCTACTAGGGCCGACTTCTCTTGGAAAGTATAAAAACCCTAGTGCCCTGGAACTACGGGAAATTTAACCCTTGACCAATAGGAGGGTTACCCACAATGACTTGACATGACTTGTTTACATTATAGAACCTCCCAATAGGAACATCGGGGCATGGCATGACTCAAGTATATTATAGACACATTCCGGAATAAACATCGGGTTAAAATACATAATAAATACAAGTGAATACATTCTGAAGTTACAATTACATCAACATTCCCTCTTAACTAGGAAGGTATTCTCTCGACACAATTTATCAGCACAAGTCTTCTTCTCTATATCATCTGGATCATCATTGAGTCCTCGTCATCTTCAAGTCATCTTCATCTTTACGTCATCTTCATCTTCAAGTCATCTTCATCATTGGATCTGGATCATCACTGGACATCATCACTAGATCTAGATCATCACTCGATCTGGACCATCATGACTGGATCATCATGGGTGCTATCTCATGATTCTTCTCGTCATAGGAAGTTCTACAGATCTATCCCTTTTTCATGCTAGTTTTAGGCCTAACCTCCATGTAGGTCTTCTTCAGTGCTTATATCTGACCCTAAGTCAAAATGGCTCGCCCAACTGTTATCAACCCAAATGGCACTTCTCCGTCTAAGTGCCAACATTCCCTATGTTGGTACACAAAAGGACATCTTAGGATTGAAGTTTGCCAAAACACTATAGATGGGCATGACATGAGATGCATTTACCCTTCAACCAGCTTGCCATATTATTTTTCTAAGAGTTGAATGACGTACGCGACTATGTTCATTGCAACTCACGTACATACATGGCTATTCCCATTGACAACTTGCATGTTGTACGTGACTATCTCCATTGCAACCCCCGTACATTAGCATATGCGGGTTTCCTTTAAACAACTCGCATGTCATACATGGGTTGCCTATATTAATAGTCACATACATCTCTATTCGACATTAAAAAATATAAATCATGATTAATGGAGATTAGTTGGGCCCTAATCATTAACCATCCCAACTGTCTCAACCTCCTCAACCTTCGAAACCACTCTATTTCCCAAAGTATAAATAGAGGCCTTGGGGAGGGCATTAATCAATCAATTTTGGAGAGCAAAGTTATGCTGGTGGTATATCTTCAGAAGTCTTGGAGCAGCATAACTCAAAGTCCTTTGGTTGTAGAGGAGTCCTTGTCTTAGGTGCTGGGTTGTACTCTTATCTCATGCACTAATTGTTAATAAAGAGAATTTTTCTTCCAACTTTGTGTTAAGTCTCTTTCATGTATTATGGTTGATGAATATATTCGATTATGCACTAGATATATTTTTTATCTAACCTGTCATATATACATGTATAAGATTGTACTTGTATAATTTTCTCTTTACAGGGGAAGGAGGTGCATCCTTGGAAGCTTTGGAGAGAAGCAAAGTGTTAGGATTATTAATCCTCCCTTGTCCAAATTTGGTCATATGTCTAAATTGGGAGTCATGTCTAAATCAGGAGTCCATCCAGTCTATTTATAGTCATTAACACCATTAGGTCCACTTGACCTAATTGGGGCACATGTTTCAGTTACTAACGTGTGGGGAACACTAATTGAGGCTCACTGCCACTTATTGCACTTGATTGCATAAGTTTAGGAGCCTCCTAGATCAATCCCTACAATTTAGGAAGCCACTGGGAGTGCCGAAACCAACCAAGGTCAGTTCACTTCAGTTAATGACTAGTCAAGCTAAGTTAGGAGTCAGTTACATTCATTTCAAGTCCTCTACATTCAGTTAGCGCTAGGTTTACTTGAATGCACACATGTGGGGCGCATTTCTCACCTACCACAGTTAGTTAACCTTAGTCAACACTGAATGTAACACTTTAGTTGTGTTTTAGAGCTCTGATGAACTCTGGTTATGGTTTAGACAAGGTCAGTTAACCACTGGGTCCTCTGATAGTGATTTAGACAAGGTCTTGGTTACCTACAGTCACGTAGAGTCTAATCAATTAGAACTTCCTCATGTGGATTCGAATTGCTTGTGGCTATTAAATCCATTTTACTTCTTTGTAATTATCATCGGATTACTTTTTTGATTAATGAAAGCATTCACAGCTGCAAGCCTTTTGCATTGTTTCATTCTTCAATTGTTGAGTAAATTGTGAGATCCACTTTGTGAGTTGTGTATTTGTCTACAGATCTATATGCTCAAATTTACATGGTATCAGAGCCTCAGTGGACAAGACTCCTCTCCTCCTCAGATCTCTAGCCAGATCATTTTTTTTTCCAGTACTGCACCAGAAGCGGAGAATTTACCACTTAATATCCCAAGTTAAGAAATTGTTGATCAAGCTTGCTTGATCAACTATGCTGGGTGTGAAGGAAATTCCAAAAGTGCAGACTGTCGACCTTACTTTGTATGTTTGATTGTGTGACAGGTTATCAGCTTCTCTTACATCATTCACTACAAGCAGCCCTTTCTTCTCACTGCATTTGCTACAACAGCCCAGTTCTTCCTATTACATTCGAAATGGCTCATCAAATAGAGCTTCTCACTCCCTTCAACTATCACCAGTGGAAGGATGACATGACAGTATTGCTCCGCACCAAGCATCTCTTCAGACTCATAGAAGAAATAGAGGAAGAGCCAGAATCAGATAAAGACAAAGCTAAGTACATGAACAGGCTTGATGAAGCCATTGGTCTCATTCTCTCCTCAGTCTCTGAAGATATTCGATTTCACATCCAAGACTTGGACACTCCTAAAGAGGTTTGGGACAAGCTTGCTTCCTTATTTGATAAGCATGATGAGATGAGGATCCATCAGCTAGAAAATGATCTGATTACTCTCAATCCATCTAATTTCGAATCTCTAAATGAATTTTTCTCAAAGTTCAAGAACCTGATATATCAGTTGAAGCAATGCAAAGTGAATAAGGATGAAGATCAGCTCATCCTTTCCATTCTCACAAATCTCAATGAAAACTACTCATTCTTTGTATCCACCTTCCAAACAGTAAGGCTCACTGCTCCAAATTGGAAGATGCCCACTCTTAATGCCTTCATCCAATCTCTTATTTCTGAGAATGATAAATTGATCCAAATGGGGATCATTCGATCTCCCAAAGATCTAGATCTAGTTGCAAGAGGAGATAAGGTAGTGAATGACAAAGGAAAGCAAAGAGATGAGTCCCCTGTGAAGAAAGAGTAGCCAAAAGAACCTTCAAGATCGAAGAGAAGTAAGAAGAATGGAAAAGGCAAGGACCTCTGCTCTTACTGTGGAAGGGGCTTCCATTCAGAAAGCTCCTGTATGAGAAGACAACTTGATGAAATGGCCCTTCTCTTGAAAAAGCACATCATTTCTGTACCTGATAGCGCAAGGAAGGAAGACTCTAAAGAAGAAGAAGAATAGTAAAGGAAAGGACATGCACTGAAGTCTTGCTGCACATCAACACTTGTCTTCCTCATTGATTCTGGAGCTTCCAACCATATGGCTGCATGCATAGAATCATTCTCTTCTTTTCAGTCCTTTGATGGTCCTAGTATTTAGATGGGCAATAACAGTGAAGTCAAAAAAAAAGGGAAGGGCTCTATCCAACTTGAACATGGAATGTTCAAAGATGTGCTATTTGTTCCCTCCCTAGCTTCAAACCTGTTATCTGTTTATCAGATGACCCATACTGGATCTCCAAAGCGAGTGATCTTTGGTCCTAACTCAGTAGAGATCATATATATCTCTACTGGGAGAATCATAGCAAAGGGCACTGCAAATCATGCTTCAAAAGCATATGATTTCTCACATTTCATGGCTCCTTCAGAACCAGTGCACTCTCAGCAGCCACCTGCAAAGGAAGGTAAAAACATTGCATCTACTTCCTTTACAGCTTCTACTAGTATTGTAGATCCATCTATATCAGTTTATGAGAATGAGATTCAGGGTGACTCAGATCTAGATTCAGTCCCTACTTCCAAACTGGGAGCTAGGAAGATGACTGGAAACTCACCTGACACTCAGAAAGGAAAGAATCTTGCGCTATGTCATACTATTTTACCTCCTTCAGAGAGATGCAATAGACTTCCTGTAAGATGCAATATGGCAAGGGATCAGTCTTACTACATTCAGAAGAATGGATATGATCATAAACATCTTCATTCAGTAAAAGACAAAGATTACATTCCTCCTTCCTCTCATCATCATTTTTGGAGAAGAAAGAGAAGTCTACATGCCAGGCCCCAGAATACCTGTGCACAGCACACCATGCATGCTGCTTCACTACCTCACAGAGATGAAGATTGCAACAACATATTTTCAAGTTTTTCAAACTTGAGACCTTATTCTACCTGCTTAGATAGAGGGAAGGCTTTTTTCCCATGTGGTTTTTGACCCGAATCCTTGTATTAAGCAGTTACTTTATTTTACTTGTTGTAATGGGTGACCTATGGTATTAGTTACTAGGGCCCACAGTTTGTCCAAGTTAGCATTCACGGGGGGTGTTAGGATTATTAATCCTCCCTTGTCCAAATTTGGTCATATGTCTAAATTGGGAGTCATGTCTAAATCGGGATTCCATCCAGTCTATTTATAGTCATTAACACCATTGGGTCCACTTGGCCTAATTGGGGTACATGTTTCAATTACTAAAGTGTGGGGAACACTAATTGAGGCTCACTGCCACTGATTGCACTTGATTGCATCAATTTAGGAGCCTCCTAGACTAATCCCTACAATTTAGGAGCCACTGGGAGTGTCGGAACCAACCAAGGTCAGTCCAGTTCAGTTAATGACTCGTCAAGCTAAGTTAAGAGTCAGTTACATTCAGTTCTAGTCCTCTACATTCAGTTAGCGCTGGGTTTACTTGAATGCACTCATGTGGGGCGCACTTCTCACCTACCACAGTCAGTTAGCCTTAGTCAACATTGAATGTAACACTTGAGTTGTGTTTTAGAGCTTCAATGAAATTCGGTTATGGTTTAGACAAGGTCAGTTAACTACTGAGTCCTCCGATAGTGATTTAGACAAGGTCTTGGTTATCTACAGTAAAGTAGAGTCTATGAATTCGAATTTCCTCATGTGGATTCTAATTTCATGTGGCTATTAAAGCCATTGTACTTCATTGTAATTATTATTCGATTACTTTTTGATTAATGAAAGCATTCACAGCTGCAAGCCATTTTTGCACTGTTTCATTCTTCAATTGCTGAGAAAATTGTGTGATCTATTTTGTGAGTTGTGTGTTTGTCCACAGATCTATGTGCTCAATTTAATAGTGTCTGTATGAATGGCAGGGGTCAGTGTTCTATGTGGATGATCGTTTCCTTCCCAAAAATGTAATGCTTCCATTGTTAGAAAGCCTGTAAAATGGAATACATCTCTTTGTCATAAGTGGGATATTTGCGTACTGTGTCGGATATTGTCTCACTGTGATATTCCACTGGATTCCCTTATTGAGTAAGGACTTCCCCAATAGCAGAGTCAAAGGCATTCGTCTCGGTCTCAAATGGTTGTTGCAATACTGGTAATGTGAGCATTGGGGAAAAGCAGAGGCGATGTTTCAATTCTGTGAACGCATTCTATTGAGTTTCTGACCAGAATAATTTTTCTTTCACTCCTCCCTTAGTGACTTGACTCAAGGGCCAAGTGATATGAGATAATACCAACACAAACCTGCGGTAGAAATTGGCAAGACCCAGAAAGATGCGAAGCTCTATTAGAGTGGTTATGGCTTGCCAATCTCGAATGACTTGGATCTTGGTTGGATCCACATGTACCCCACACTCATAAATAATGTATCCCAGATACTGAACCTGGGTTATGCCAAAAGTGCACTTGTCCAAATTGCACACAACTTGTGCTTCCACAATGTTTGGAGGACCTGTCGGATGTGGTGGAGGTGCTCTTCCCAAGTCTTGCTGAATATCAGGATGCCATCCAAGTACACTACTACAAATGAGTTGGTGAATGGCCACAAGATGCCATCCATCAATCTCATGAAGGTCGCGGGAGCATTCGTTAGCTCGAAAGGCATGACTAGCCATTTGAAAAGGCCCTCCTTGGCTTTGAAGGAATCCTTCCACACATCGGTTGGTTCGATCGGTACCTGGTGATACCCTAAATTTAAGGCGATCTTGTTGAAATATTTTTCCCCTTTAAGTTGGTTCAGGAGGTCATTAATCCATGGGATCAGGTACCTATTCCGAACAATGATCTTGTTTAGCGCCCGATAGTCAATACAGAGTCACCAAGTCCCATCCTTCTTCTGTACCAACACGATCGGGCTCCCACAGGGTGATGAACTTGGCTGGATGTGACCCTTCTGCATCAGCTCCTGAATCTGCCTCTTTATTTCATCATTCTCCATAACAAAGCGTTGATAGATCGGTCCATTGGTTAATGGCGTACCTAGGGTCAGATCGATGGGGTGCTTGACCTGACAATGAAAAGGCACCCTTGTGGGTGAGGTGAATATGTCTTGGTACTCCTCTAGGACCTTGTCCATTTGATGTTGTCGTGAGGAGGATCCCTCTCTAGAGGTCGTGGCCACAATATTCTTCTTTCCCTGAGGAAAGATCATAAAAAAAAAAAATTCTCGGTTTTGGAAATGAGCTTACTTGTCTTGCAGTAACCAAAGAGATAGCGGTAAGCGGTGGTACCTCGCGTATCATGTACAAATTATTTCCCAACGTAATAATAACAGCGTGAGGCCGAGACTCATACACAGCATGTTGCTTCCATAAGTATGGTTGGCCTAATAATACATCACAAACATAAAGAGGAGCAATATCACATAATACCTCATCGGTGAAGGGCTTGATTCTGTATGGAAGGCAGCATTGTTGGCTGAAGCAGAGATCTCATCCTTGGTGAATCCACCCGATGATGTACGGATGCAGGTGTGCTATGGTCGGCAGTCCCAACCATGTCACAACCTCCACTGAAATGGGGTTCTTTTGGCTCCCACTGTCGATAATGAACTATAGCAGGGAACCCTTTACCCACATCTCGGAGTGGAAAAGATGCTCCTCCTCCTCTGAATATTTTAGTTCTTCCTTTTGGATCTTCGTGGTGGAAACGGTGGCATTGGGATCTGCATCGATAATATTATTCCCTCTATCATTCCCCTTCTTGGGTTCTGATTTAGTGTCAAAGTATGCATCTGATTTGGAATCCTTTATCTCGGCCACTGGTGACTGCTTGGCCCGACACTCACTTGTGTTGTGAGTGGGGCTCTTATGGAAATCACACCACTTTCCCGCTTCCTTCTTCGGCTTCGCAGTGTTGCTCTTTACTTTCAACTTTATCAAGTTGTCTTGAGTCGCCATGCCTTGGCTATGTCCTTAGTTCTGTGGTTTGGGGGCACCTTTCTCTTACTTCTGATTTGCAAATCCAAAGTCTCACTTTTTTTGTTTGAATTTTTGCTCAATTTTGGCACCATACCTGTATGTCGTACCAAGCGAATAGATGTCGAGGAACTCCATTTCCTCCTGAATGTATATGTGCAGAAAACTGCGGTACTTCAACACCAAATGTTTCTCTAAATATTTGATACCCAAGTTGGTGCGTAGGGTATGGAACAGATTCGTCAGCTCATGCACATCTTGATCTCTTTGCTGCTGTAGTGTAGTCCATTATATGTACTTGTCCTCATAGTGTTATATTTTTATCATTCAAGCTAGCATTATGATCTTAGGATCTTTTAACTGAGAGAATAACAAGCATAGCAATAAAACATAAGCACACCACAAGAGACAAGAGACACAAAGAATTTTCCTCGGGGAAACCATAAAGGAGAAAACTTCGCAACTTCCTCAGAGATAGAATCAACACCAAAGGTAAAACCGGAAAATAGTAAGATGATATCCCAACAGTAGTAGTCTCTCTCTCTCACACTAAGAGAGCTTCTCCTCTCTCACTCATGTGCCCCAATGAGTGAGTGTGTGTGTATGAGTATGATAAATAGAGAGGCTCTCACTCTCTATTTATATTCTTCTGTTCACTTGGAATCCACTCCAACATGTCGGCCTCACTTAACAATTACTTACTAGAGCCGACATCTCTAGGAGTGTCTAATAACCCTAGTGCCCCACAACTTGTGGGGACTTTGCCTCCTTCAACCAACAAGGAGGTTTATCCTTAACACAATGGTGGGGACTATTGCCCTGAATTAAAATGACTCACCTAGGGTCGACTTCACTAGGATAGTCTAATAACCCAAGGGCCCCACAACTGTGGGGACTTTAACCCTTGACCAATAGGAAGGTTACCCGCAATGACTTGACATGACTTTCTCATTATAGAAACTTCACGGAATAAAAATCGGGGTATGACATGACTCAAATACATTACAATAAATCCCGGAATAAACATCGGGTTACAATACATAAGTAATACAAGTGAATACATTCCGAAGTTATAATTACATCAACACTCCCTCTTAACTAGGAAGGTATTCTCTCGACACAATTTATCAGCATAAATATTCTTCTCTGTATCATCTGGGTCATCGTCAAGTCCTTGTTATCTTGAATTCATCTTCATCTTCAAGTCATCTTCATCTGGATCTGGATCATCACTCGATCTGGATCATCACTGGACATCATCACTGGATCTGGATCATCACTCGATATGGAACATCACTGCTGGATCATCTTCACTGAATATGGATCATCACTGGATCTGGATCATCACGGGTACTATCTCATGATTCTTCTCATCACAGGAAGTTCTACAGAGCTAGCCCTTTTTCATGCTGGTTGTATGCCTAGCCATCATGTAGGTCTTCTTCGGCACTTATATCTGACCTACTCATCAGAATGGACTGTCCGACACTTACATCTGACCTACTCATCGAAAAGGCACGCCCAGTACTCACATCTAATCATATAGGAACCAATCCTATAATCACATCAGAAAGGCCCAGCACTCACATTCACTAGCATGATAGGACACAACTACTATCATCTGTGAAAAGGCTTAGCAATTACATCTTACCTACTCGTCAAAAAGGCATAGTAATCACATCCATCCAGGCTAGAACACATCCTGCTCACAATGATGGAAGAGTTCTGCACTTCCATTCAGGTCGGAACACATCCTGCTCACAATGATGGAAGATTTCCTCACTTTCATCTAGGCCAGAACTACATCCTGCTCACAATGATGGAAGAACTCTGTTCTTCCACCCAGGACGGAACTACATCCTGCTCACAATGATGAAAGACTCTCATCTAGGCTGGAACACATCCTGCTCACAATGATGAAAGATTTCTGAACTTACATTCATCCAGGATGGAACACATCCTGCTCGTAATGATGAAAAGGCTCTGCACTTACATCCATCCAGGCGGGAACACATCCTGCTCACAATGATGGAAGGGCTCTGCACTTACATCCATCCAGGTGGGAACACATCCTGCTCACAATGATGGAAGAGCTCTGTACTCACATCTGATCTTGTAGGAACCAATCCTACAGTCATATCAGAATGGACCCCAGTCCTCCTCGACTGAGCTACCAGGTAACTGGCCAGGTGCCTCCATTCTCCTAGAGAATTGGAGTTGCCCTTACATCTGACCTGCTCGTCATAATGGCCAACACTCACATCTGACATGGAAGGAACTTAATCCTTTAGCCATGAAAGAATCATTTCAACCCTTACATCTAATCAAGTGGGAGCACATCCCTCTATCACATCATAATGGCTTCTTAGTCATAGACTGAGTTTTCCTAGTACCTCACCAAGTAGCTCCATTCAAAGAATGGCAATTGCCCTTACATCTGTCCTACTCGACAGAATGGCCAGCACTCATATCTGACATATAAGGAAGCAATCCTCTCACCATGACAGAATGGCTCAGCCCTTATATTTGACCTACTCGTCAGAATGGATATGGATCTCAGCACTCATATCTGACATGGAAGGAACCAATCCTCTCACCATGACAGAATGGCTCAGCCCTTATATCTGACCTACTTGTCAGAATGGCTATGGATCTCAGCACTCATATCTGACATGGAAGGAACCAATCCTCTCACCATGACAGAATGGCTCAGCCCTTATATCTGACCTACTCTTCAGAATGGCTATGGATCTCAGCACTCATATCTGACATGGAAGGAACCAATCCTCTCACCATGATAGAAAGGCTATGGGACTCATCACTTTACCTTGGAGGAAATCTCGATCTGGAGAACACCAAGCTTCTCCATGAAGTACTCGAACTTCACCCTAGCCAATGGCTTTGTCAAGACATCAACTATATGTTCCTCCGTCGCAACATACAGGAGCTTCACTGCTCCCCTCTGCACCATATCCCTGATATAGTGGTACTTGATCTCAATACGCTTCAACTTGTCATGGAACAATGGATTCTCTGACAAATTTACGCAACTCTAGTTGTCACAATGTATACAAATAGCATCCAACTAGAGATCAAATAAATCAGACAGTAGCTTCCATAGCCATACTGCCTCACAACTAGCTAAACAAGCTGCGACATACTCTGCTTCAGCTGTACTCAGTGCCACATAGGATTGCTTCTTGCTAAACCAAGAGACCAAACCTGATCCCATACTGAAGAAACACCTTGAGGTGCTCTTCCTATCGATAGCACTGCCTGCCCAATCTGAATCAACATAACCTTCCAGGTTAATCTTCTGATTCACATTGTACTTGAGACCATTCAACTGTACCCTTCAGGTACCTTAGAACATGCTTTGCAGTAATCAAGTGAACATGTCTCGGATCTGTCAGGAACTGGCTCAAGGTGTTCACAGCAAAGCAAATATCTGGTCTTGTGTTCGTTAGGTACATCAAGGACCCAATCATCTGACGATACATCGTAGCATCAACTGACTCTGATGAAGCATCATTCAAGAGTTTCAGGTTCGATGCCATAGGTGTGGCCATAGCCTTGCAGTCTATCATCCCAAAAATCTTCAGGATCTCTACTGCATACTTCCCTTTTCCAAGGAAGATTCCATCTGTACTCTGCCACACCTCCATACCTAGAAAGTAGTGCATCAACACATAACATGAGCATCACTGGACTTTTGCATTCAACCTTGAAGCAAAGGTTGGAATCTACTTTACTCTTAGTAAAGCCTAGAGTCATTAGTAATCTATCCATCATGTTGTACCATGTCGAACCTTAGATCTTTTGTAGTCACTCCCTCTGAAGCGAAGCATCATACTCCCTCTGTCTTCCGTACTCTATGCACTAAAACATTCTGTACCAGAGTGACAAGTAGCTTCCTATGCTACTAATATTCTATGTATCCATCTAGGATCACTGGATACCAAGATCCTCTATCTTGAACATTTTCAAAAGTTCTACTTGCATCCATCTGTGAGCTTGTCAACCTTGTAGCAAAGGTTAATATCTTCATCAAGCTGCTCATCTATGTGTTATCTCATGGGTGTCTTCTGATCTCGTACAAGGAATTCTTTCATTTGCACACATGATTTTTCTTTTTGTATATCTCTAGTGGTTTCAAATGTCTCTTCGTAGTCTATGCCTCGTGCTATGAATATTGCCTTGTATCCCACGATGTTTCCTTCCACTGCATGATGGAACTATGAACTTCTATTCATGTATCGATACTTTATCCTAGACATCATTCTTCTTGAACTGGTCTTCCCTTTCTTCTTGGAAGATTCTGCATCAATGATGTCACTGCATTGGTCATATTATTTTCATCTTTGAACTGTCGTCACTTGTTCTTCAGAACAAGTCTTCATTTTTCTTTGCTTGTAGGCGATTATGTATGTGATCTTTCCTACAAGTCAAATGCATTTTTATGGTTAGAAACATTTCATAAGGAATATTCATACTGGCAAATTCTTATGCATAAATATATGATCATGCAATTACTTTAGCCAATACAACATTCATCCATATCTCACGAAACTTTTTTAGATGCCTTCCATCTCTACCAGGACAACATTGAGATTGTGCACTAATCCAATATGTCAGCAAAGAAGTTTCATTCTAGATAAGTAGCAATGGAGAGTTTGTATAGTACCATGAGCTACTTACCCATCACATGCATATTAGTAGTATACTGTCATTAATGCAAACATCCTATCATGCATAATACATCAACTGAATATAAACAAATGCATAACAAAACAATATCATGAAATGACAATTGAATACTTATCTTTATTTGTTTCGTGGGTAGACTTCTTCTTGAGCCTTCAACTTCATCGTCTTCTTCATTCATAATAGCATTGTTTCTTATCCAAATTCTAGGATGGATAAGAGGTTCTTCAAGATTTGAGTCCGTCATATTCCTCATCGCTTGAGGGATCTTCTTTCAATGGCAAGAGCTTGATCTTTGGTTGCTCCCACCTTCTCTTCTCGAGCCTTCTTCTTCTTGTGAGTTCTCTTCCCAGAGTCTACTGAAAGTAATCACTTCTTTCTGGCACACATTCCTCGAATGAATGAATCCCATGATCCTAGGAGGCCATTCAAGGTGACTATCACCACTTTTGCATCCTTCACTTCTTCTTTTACCGCTTCAAGTCGTTCTTTGATTTGAGAGACCCTTTTAAAGTATGACTGCATGGTCTCTGCATTCTGAATCTTCACATTCTTCAACTGGTTTCTTAAGGTCATCTTCTGAGGTATGTTCTTCCCTTCAAATAGCTTGGTCAAGGAATCAAACTTCTTCGGTTTCTTTAGGGAAGACACTTGTAGTACAAGTTGATTCATGACTGAATCAACAATGATCTTCTTGGCCTTGACCAAGTTCTTCTTGTGTAAGGCTTCTAGCCTCATCTCCCTCTGGAACTGGAACCTCTCTACTCATGCAGGTGTTCCATTCATTTTCTTTAGAGAGATAATATACTTCCATGCTTGGAATTTGTCAACTTCACCAAGCTTATCATTAAGCTGATGTGACAGATCATTTCGAAATGAGAATCTCAAGTGAAAATAGCAACAGATTAGATCTTACCATTTTGAGGTGTCTTTCCTGGTTCCGGAGCTGGCTGATCTAGGGTTTGTCACAGAAACCCTAATTTTCAAAACTTGGAAGCTTCCAGATCTGATTGGATATAAATATAGATCTCTTCAAATTGAGCTATCCAATGTACTCCTTTTCTAAAAACAGTGGAGGGAAGCTCCCAGAACATGAAGCCCTAATTTTCCAATTTCTTCTGCAGAAATGTCTGTCATTGTTTCTGTGATATATCTGAACATGCTACTCCTATGTGTCTGAAACTTCGTACTAAGTTCACCTCGCCTATCCCTGATCCAACACCATAGGTTTCATTAGAATTGGTTTCACCAATTGGGATTTATGATCTTTTTCCCAAGGTGACCTATTACAGGACTGTTCAGAACAACGAAGTTGTATGGACTACCACGTGTCACTGGTTCATCTTCTGAGTATGAAATTCACACCACAGAAATTAAAGTCTAGAATATTTCTGGAAAATCTTCAGAAATTCCATTTGGACCTGTGTAGCCCAAGATATAGCAATTCTACCTAGGTGTCCTGTTTAGGGATGAATTCTAGAAGAGGGTGGAACCCTAACTTGGAGGGATCATATCTCCCAGAATATAGCTAATATGATGCTGATTTTTGGATACGATGTACATCCATATTTTATCGTTGGCCCCTACAATTTTCATCTTCTGAGACTTCGCCAATCTCAGAATATAGTGAATGTACCAAAACTTAGCAGTTTTAGTATTTAGGGTTTTTCTAGCTCGGGGTCAAACTAGGGTTTGACTTTGTCGGAGTTTCACCCAACCAAATTTCTTGATCCAGGTCTCTAAAATTCAATTTTGATGAGGAGAAAAATCCTATGTTGGGCTCACTCAAAAATTCCTCTTCTTTAGAAATCCCTAATTTTCGCATAAAAAACTGAAAGTGCTTGGAATCGAATTCTGCTTCGACAGAAAGATGCGCCCTTCAATGGAGAGTCAGCCTGGCATACTTTTGCTGATGGATTGTGGAGAGAGACCCAAAAATTAAGAAACCATCGCTTCTACAGCTGTATAATGTCTTCTTCTCAGGTTAGCTCTGATACCATGTTAGATTTTTATCATTCAAGCTAGCGTTATGATAATAGGATCTTTTAGCTGAGAGAATAACAAGCACATCAATAAAACATAAGCACAACACAAGATAAAAGAGACACAAATAATTTTCCTTGGGGAAACCATAAAGGAGAAAACCCCACAACTTCCTCAGAGATAGAATCAGCACCAAAGGTAAAACCGAAAAATAGTAAGATGATCTCCTGACGGCAGCAGTCTCTCTCTCTCTCTCACTAAGAGAGCTTCTCCTCTCTCACTCATGTGCCCCAATGAGTGAGTGTGTGTGTATGAGTATGATAAATAGAGAGGCTCTCACTCTCTATTTACATTCTTCCGTTCACTTGGAACCCACTCTAACATGTCGGCCTCACTTAAAAATTACTTACTAGAGCCGACATCTCTAGGAGTGTCTAATAACCCTAAAGGCCCACAACTTGTGGGGACTTTGCCTCCTTTGACCAACAAGGAGGTTTATCCTTAACACAATGGTGGGGACTATTTCTTCGACTTACAATGACTCACCTAGGGTCGAATTCACTAGGATAGTCTAATAACCCAAGGGCCCCACAACTGTGGGGACTTTAACCCTTGACCAATAGGAGGGTTACCCACAATGACTTGACATGAATTTCTCATTATATAAACTTCTAGGAATAAACATCGAGGTATGACATGACTCAAATACATTACAATACATCCCGGAATAAACATCGGGTTACAATACATAAGTAATACAAGTGAATACATTCCGAAGTTATAATTACATCAACACATAGCTCCCCATGGGATAATATTGTTCCTTTATGGCATCTTAGAAATAATTCCAAGTGGGTCCAAATGAGAACATAGAGGGTTATGCCTCATCCTTTCTCTCACAGTAGGTTTCCCACCAGTCCTTGACATGGGGCGCGGCTTTGAGTAGCGAAAAAGTAATCTTTTCTCGGTCGAAAAAGTCATGAACCGAGAAATATCCTTATAATAGATTCAACCATCTATCTATGGCATCTTCATCTATTCAGCCATTAAATATGGGAATGTCAAAGTTTACTTGTACCTTAAAAGGGGTTGCGACTCCAGAGTGGCTGCTAGATGCAGATGCACCACTAGTGGGAAGTCGTTGAAGGATTTGGGCGAAGTTATCCATCATTGCATTCCTTTGTTTTTCAAGGGCCTCCTCGAGCAACATTTTGATAGGATCTTCTATGCCCTCATCTTTCTTTTTGTCCCCCATGGGCACCGTCGGGGTTTGTGATGCTGATCTTGCAAAGGTTCAACCAGATCGAGCCTTAACTCCTTATACCACACCCTCGTTGGGGACATGCAAAGAAAAATCAAGAAAGAGTAGGTTTCTCTGATACCACTGATCCAGATTTATGCAAGAACGCAACATATTACACAAAAAACCATAAAAATAAAGATGCAGTGGAAGTAACACTTCATTTCATTAATTAAATAACTGAAACTTGTTTACATACAGAATGGAAATAAACTAGCTAAAGTATTGGTAGCTTATCGCTGAGAAGAGATGTGGTGGCTACATACCTCTAAAATCTGTGTTACAATGAGGCTCGAAGGACTATATATTATTGAGAAACAATGGAAACCCTACACATCCAAAACCCTAACCCTAGGAGGTGAAACGCCATAATATGGGCCCCATTGGGTAACTTGGTACATCAATTTCCCGGGGTCGTAACTTTGGCATACTACCTCTGTTTGATGCACATGATACATTGTTAGAAATATTTATTCAAGTACTACATCCATAAATCAAAAATGTCAAAACCAAAACAGACTCATTTTTTCCAACCATTCGACGCCGAAAAAACGTCGTTTAGGGCTTCAAAATGGCTCCGGAAGTTTAGGACCCGAAAACTGCCAAAAATAGTAAATTGTGCTACAATTAATGAAACTGAAAAACTAAAAGAAAAAATGGTGGGGATCCAAGTGGAATAGAATGGTTTCCACCAATATCCTCCTGGATTATGAAGGTCCATACAACTCGAGTTCACATCTATATCCCTATTATTTGATTCTTTCTTCTCCATTCACCCATACTCTCATGAGATTGCGCACTTGTTGGAGTGGTTCTTGCACTTTGATGAATCTATTTAATTCCCAATGTTGGGTATATGATGTATGGATATATACTCTTATGTCCATATGCTCTGTAATTCTAAATCTAAGAAATCCATATGTAAAAATCTTGCATTCCCATGCTATTGAGTCACTAGTTTTAATGAATTTGACTTCAAGCTTGAAGGAGTTTATATCAAATTTGTATGAGGTATTTCCTCTGAGTTGGATGTTTTTGGGACAATAATTTGTATTTTGTGTATTTCCAGTACATGTTATGATACTATCTGAACCATTTATTTTACTTTCCTTGTGCCCAATTTAATTTAGTAATGCAAAATCTCCATAAGAAAAACTTATGAAAGTTACCATACAATTGTGGTGCCTCATAATCAGTTTGAAGAGATTAATAACCATGAATAATGATATAAATTTATGTATTATATGCATCCCCATACTCTGTTTTTAAATTTGGGAGGGTCATACTGCATTTGGAGAGCCAACAGTGTCATCTAGCCTTGGGGGCTTTAACATCGATTTTCCTAGTGTTTTTGGCCTTCTTTACCTAGGGTCAAAAGAAAGTTGAATAATAATTTGGAAAGTGTATGAGAATTAATAATATTCATTAGTTGTCCTAATATCCCTCAATCCATTTCATACAGAATTTTAAGTCATTTGGGTGCATTTGCATCAACTTGGGTATCACTAGTCCAAAGCTAGAAATTGGCCAAAATGGTGCAAGCTTGAATAACATGTCAAAATGAGTTTTATGATTCGACCATTGAGTTTTTGATGTCTGTTAGGATGTTTTAAATCCAATAGGGTTCTTCCATAAGGAATTTGGAAAGGTTCAGTGTTGTTTGGAGCCAAACGAAGAAAGATTAGTTTACTATTTGTTTCTAGGAAACTTGCACTTTCTCTCACTAGCCCCAAACCAAGTTGCAAAGGCTTCAAGTTATAATAAAAGTGTTCAAAGGTAATATTGGGATTTGATAATACTAACCATACTATTTCATTTCAAATTCGGGACCACTTGGTGCTAGTTAGACCCCCCTAGAGTGATGACTAGTTAAGCTTGAATTTGCCCAAATTGTATTTTTCTCCAAAATTCCAAATAGGGATATTACTTGCAAGTGCCGCAAGGATGAATGTCCAGTAGGCATGTTGTTCACCACTAATCGATGCACCCAAGGAATCATAATGAATTGGGTCACCTACTTGTTGTATGAGTTTATAATATTGGTTGAAAATGTAGGACCTCGGCAAGGACTTCCACTTTAGCTTGTTCATTTTGATTAGTGCAATGATCATTTGGAAGCCACCTAAGTGGACATAGTTTGGCACCAAAGTGTAAGAGGATTTGCTGGCACCAAAATTCAATGTATGGTATACCAACAGTAATAGAGGATTACATAACTTGGCCACTATAACATTTCAGACCCAATACACAGACATGATTCAGGTTACAACTAAATCATGTTGGATTCCCCCATACTTGATAAACAAGTATGAGTTTGTGATAAGATTTGTCGTCTAAGTGCATAATTTGTTTATCTCACTGTGCATGAATCATGATGATAGAACATAAATTATGTCACTTTACATAACTAAAGAAGACATTAAGGACCACATGGAGGATTGGCAACCAAGTAGCAACTCCTACCATATTTGGATGTTGAGATGTTGGAAACCCCAAAGGGGTAGTAAAAGAAGAAGAAAAATGAACTAAAAAGAACTACGGTGCATGGTTAACCTAAGTTTATAGACAAGAGGAAGAATAAAATCAAGAAACACCCCCAACCCTAAAGAAGAAGAGGTGTAAGATCATCATGACCTCAAATATTGACAAGGAAGAAGATCAAGAAATTAATTAAGAGAAAGAACCAGGAAAAGGAAAATCACCAACTTACATCCCATCAACAAAAGGGGCAAAGATAGTAGACACAAACTTTTACTAAAAAAAGGGGGATCCCAAACAAAAATTGGTCCTCCACATGCTAATAAACACCATTCAAGTGAACCTATATTCACACTAGGTACTTCAATTGGATCATCTAAGCAGCTCACGGAGCTTAAAATTAGATTGCAATTGGCCAATCCAATCTAAGAAGGATCTAGTATAGAAGTGGACCATAGACATGATTCTGTGCTTGGCACTCAACAACTAAGCACACAACTTGTAGAAGAGAGGTTGTTGAGCATTGACCCTCATGTCGTTACAATCAAAGACACACAAGCTTTTACATCCATAACACCAATATGTACCAAGTTTCAAGTCAACCTATCCCAAGTACCATTCAACCAAATTTAGGACTAAATGTGCATCCTGGCATAAGAGATCAGTGTGTTCCAACTGAACTTGAGTATAACATATAGTGAGTTAAAACAGAAAAAATACAATAGAGTTGGTTTCACACACATCCCTAATGACTACAGTTGAAAACATGTACTTGACCTCCTTAGAACAACCACATACAATAGTAGTCCCAGAATAAGTTGAGCAACAATGTGAAGAATTCAAGATCTTGATTCAAGAACCGTGTACACAAAATGCAATATTAAAGGAGCAACTGGAGACAAAAGAGACCCCAAAGAAAGATGAGTTGAAGAAGCAAGTTGCGCAGGTTGAAGAAACATTTCAAATAACTAGGGACCAATTCCAAGGCATGATTAAGTTAGTTAACAACAAATTAATTAACTCATGGACATACCTCGAGGAGATTCCATAGGTGACTTGGAAGGAGGATAACATTAAAACATTTAGGGTGAGTGCAAGCTAATGAGAGTCACATTTGGCACATTAGATGCAATAGAAAACTGAAAAAAATCAGGCATCCCTCAACTTAATTGTAAATTTTGAGATACTTACACAAAATATATTTCTTTGAGTAAACAAGAAAAAATGTAGGAAATTGATTCATGTTTCCAAATATATAAGTTTTATGGATTGAAAAATTTTATAGCTATGTCAACTATAATTTTTTCTAACAGTCTCTTTTTATTTTTTAGGCAAATGATAAGGTATAGGATTTTTTGGGTGCAACCTTTGTGGGCCTAAATGATGGTTTCAGGCTACAAAAATTTGTAGGCATGTAGATAACATATAGAACTAGTGAATCACTATTTTTGAAACTAAAATTAAGAATTTCTATTTTTTTTTTTTAATTATCTAAGTGATCATTCCTCAAAATGGTATGGCCTTTTGTGGGTGCATCCTTTGAAGGTCTTAATGAAATAATCATGAAATGGGTTTTTTATAGAATGTATAGGTCAGTGTCTTCTAGTGCACCATAGAATTTGTTTTTAAAGCGATTAAGAATTGAAAAAGTTATGGAAAAACACTAACATTTTTTTTGAGTTAAGGAGTGAGGACACAATACAAATTGAAAAAAATACTAAAATATAATATTTTTAAATAAAAATTACATATTTTGAATCTGTAGAAAAAATTCCATTTATGTTTAAGATTTCCTAAAAACTTTTTGTTGTGTAGCATACTATAATGAGTGCGTAAACAACGACTTCTTCAAAAATTGGAATAAATTCCTAATTAGCTATGGTTTATCATTTACCATAGCACAGGTTTGGTATTATCGAAGAAAACTCCAAACCATACACATAGGACTATTGGTGACATGCAAGCAAGTGAATTGGCATGGTTTAGGTGCTACAAAATGAGAGCGCTTTTTGTTTAAATTCAAATTACATTCCCCGCCCTTATAGAATTGGAAAACGTGTGTGCATTATAGAACTACAAAATGCACGTACGTGATAGAACTACAAAACGCGTGCACATTATATAACTACAAAACACATATGCGTTATAGAACTAAAAAATGTGTGTGCGTTATGTATTTCTATAACGCATGTGCATTATGTAGAGAAAAAAGTCTAGCACTATATGCAAGACATAAAATGTATGGTTAATAGTTGAGAGGGGGTGTGGAAGGGTCAAGGGCCTAGGAGAATGTTGGAATTTTAGGTGGGGATGGTTAATAGTTGAGAGGGGGTGTGGAAGGATCAAGGGCCTAGGAGAATGTTGGAAGTTCAGGTGGGGATGGTTAATAGTTTAGAGGGGGTGGGGAAGGGTCAAGGTCCTAGGAGGATATTGGAATTTCAAGTGGGGATGGTTAATAGTTGAGAGGGGGTGGAGAAGGATCAAGGGCCTAGGAGGATTTTGTAAGTTTGAGTGAGTATGGTTAATAGTTGAGAGGGGGCAGGGAAGGGTCAAGGTCCTAGGAGGATGTTGTAAATTCAAGTGGAGAACGATGGATGGAGTGGGAACATGATGGGTCACAAGGGTGAAGGGGAGTGGGGATTGAGAGCACTATTAGGAGGAGAATAGGTGTTGAAGACCTATACAGTTAGAAGCAGTACGCGAGACTTGAGTAATGAAGGGGGATAAGGCAGAGGGGAAGAAGTGGGTGATGGTTTGATGAGAGAGAGGATTGGTGAATGGAAAGGTGGATATGGAGTATTATAGGAGGAATGGGGTGTGTTGGAGGAGAGAGGTGACAGGAGGGGTAAATTGAAGAGAGGGGAATGAGATACGATAAACAAAGAATAATGTTCATAATGAGGTAGGGGGTTGAGGAGAAGGGATAAGTGAAAACATAGAGGAAGGGATTATAATAGAGAGAGAGAGAGAGAGA
>LPNX010579622.1:70427-145681 GCA_001517045.1 Pseudotsuga menziesii
GATGATAGGGGAGATGGATAAAGGCACAAAGGGATAGTAATTAAGGGACAAGGGAGGGAGAGATTGATAGAGGGGGAATAGTGAGGGAGGTAAATAGAAGGTGGAGATAGAGGGAGAGACAGAGGAAGTTTGTGAGAGAGGGGTGGACACACACACACACACACACACACACAGAGAGATAGAGATTATGTGGGAAAGAGGGGGATGGGTGAGCCACAGAGGGAGAGGGGGAGGGGTGAGAAATAGAGAGGGAGTGATGGATGGAAGGATAGTGAGGGAGGTATAGAGAAGGTGGAGAGAGGTTATTAGAAATGGAAAGTGAGTGAGGGATACACACACACATAGAGAGAGAGGAGTGACACACACACACACACACACACACACACACACACAAATAGAGAGAGAGGGATATTGTGTCAGAGAGAGAGGGGGGGGAGACACACACACACAGAGATTGTGTGGGGGAGAAAGGGGGAGGGGGAGTAATAAAGAGAGAGTGATATAGGGAGGGATGGTGAGGGAGGTATTAAAAAGGTGGAGATAGGTTTTGAGAGATGAGGAGTGAGGGAGGGACACACACACACATAGAGATATAGAGTGAGGGAGGTTGTGAGAGAGAGGGGGGGAAGACACACACACACACATAGAGATAGAGAGAGATGTAAATACAAAGACAAGGAGGGCTAATTAGTAAGGTACATGCATACCCATAGTCAGTTAGACTCAGTCAACACTAAAATAGACACTTGAGTTGTGTTTTAGAACTCCGTTGAACTCCGGTAATGGTTTAGACAAGGTTAGTTAACTATTGAGTCCTCCAACGGTGATTTAGACAAGGTATTAGTTACCTACAGTCAAGTAGAGTCTAATCAATTTGAATTTCCTCATGTGGATTTCAATTGCATGTGGCTATTTAAGCCATTGTACTTCATTGTAATTATCATCTAATTACTCTTTGATAATGAAAATCATTCATAGTTACAAGCCATTTTTGCATTGTTTCATTCTTCAATAATTGAGTAAATTGTGTTATCTATCTTGTGAGTTGTGTGTTTGTCCACATATCTATGTGCTCAATTTAATAGTGGTCTCTCAATGTGGACAACCAATTCTTGATTAATTATACATAACAGTTATAAGACCATAGATTTTCTGATCAATGGTGAACCTCTATATTTAAATTATCGAAATGAGGTGATTTAAACACGTACCATGGCTTTCCGATGGAAACCATTGGTTATTTCTTCTTGTTTACACACTTGTTATTCACATAAGGGAGTCTGGTTTTTAATCTAGAACCAACTTATTACCTTTCTATATGTATATATTTACATATACCATTACCAAAATGGGTAGTATGAATGATAGCTCTTTTGAATCCTCAATTGAAGCATAATTAAATCTTGTTTAACAACTTAGCAAAGTGAATCCTTAGTGGACTAGGATTAATAATTAAAAATCAAGCCCTTACTATTCAATGTCAAAAATATTGGTTGGAAATTAAGTGTATTGAGGAAGAGTAAGTTTTAGAGTGTAGGATCTCCATATTCATGAAGTTTTTTCATGGTGGAGCGGCTCTCTAAAATGCGGCTAGGGTTTCCATGGCCGCCGCCTCCTTGCTACGCAGAGCTGAATCTGGCTGGATCGTTGGCTGCCCCTAGTTTTTTTTGGCTGCTGCCTCTCTTCATGATCAGCGTGGGGTTTCTCTAGCTGCCGCTCTCTCCCCATGGCTCTCTAGTTTTCAGGTAATGGGCTCTCAAGCCCAGCTCGTGCCCTTCAAGGCCCTTGTTCAAGCTGTCGTTCCTCAGGGGGCTTCTCACACTCCCTCCAAGTTCATGAAAAAGATGGACGATATCCCTTCTCTGGAGCTATCTCCTATGGATCCATGCCAAAAAGCGCTCATCCTCTCAGATAAAGCCCTCATCGACAAGTTCACAGGATTGTGGCTTAGCCATAAGGTGGTGTAGCTCTGGATTGTAGAACATTGGAACCCTCTTCTGCAAGGACATGTCTCTCTCTTTGTAGCTGGAAGAGGGATTTTTGTTTTCCTGTTTCTGAATAAAGAAAAAAGAGATCTAATCTTTCGATCGGGTCCCTTCTTCATGGGATCGCGAGGTTTATTCTTAGCCCCATGGACTCTGGGGTTTAACCCAGAAGCAGAGATCACTACTGCTCTATTCTAGGTAAGACTCCCTAACCTCCCTCTTCATCTTTGGGGGAAAAGCACTTTGACAGACATTGGTAATAAGCTGGAATGCTATCTAGATAGTGCAGAACCAAAAGGGGGCCAGTTCAGATGTGCCCGTATCTACGTAGAGGTGAATCTAGAAAAAGGGCTTCTGGAGGCCCTAAAGCTCACATTAGGAGAATGGAGCCACATTCAAGAACTAGATTATGAGCAGATTCCATTCAAATGCAACTTCTGTCATGTTTATGGCCACTTCACCAAAAGCTGCCCCAAGCTTGAAGAAACACAGAAACCAGCAAATCTCTTAGCTTCCCAAGATATAGAGTTCCAAAAGGTCACTAATCAATGCCGTCCTCCCCGGCGAAAGGAGCCTCAAGCTTATCAACACAAGGTCTCTCCTCAAGATCATTCTCCTATTGCAGAATCTCCACGGCTGAAAAAAAAAATAGTTTTGAAGTTCTCCAGGAAGATGAAGCACAAGAATCTGAAGCTGCGGATGTCCCGGAGCAGGGTGTTCCCCTTGGTCCCCTTGGCTCCTTGGAGGTAGCTGAACAAGATTCTCCAAAACCTGCTTCTTCAGGTTCTAAGAAAGACCCCAACACTTTGGTTCACAAGACTCCAACCCATGCAAGATTGGCATCCTTGGTCCTTTCACTAGAGGGAAACTCTGATTCCGAAGACTTTTCAGCTCCTTCTCCTCCCCTCACAAGAGGGAAAAAGACAAACAAAGAACGTAGAGAAAAGGAAGCAGCCTCGAACATTAGCACGGGCTCCCAGAATCAATTGGACCCTTTCATTAAGGGGCATTTCACCTCTCTGCCTATTTAATATTTTGTTTATGTATTCTTCTCTGCTCACAATTCGTGAGAGTCTACTTTTGCAAGCAACCATTTTCTCGGATTAGCACCAGAAGCATTTGGGACTCATCTCTCAAAGTACTCATAAGAAGGCTGACTATCCAGACAGAGGTCATCATCCTTCTTTTTCTGAACTCCCCCTTTGTAAGCCTGGTTGGGCTACAACCATTTTAATCAATAAAAAGATTTTAGTTTCTGTTAAAGAAAAAGGGTTTTAGAGTGTATCCTGACACATTAACTATATGTTTATTTCTTCTTAAATATTTTCCTTACTTTACCTTAGTGGATTCATGCCTAGCTCATGAGTATCCTCTTGACGGAAAAACATACGATGGACAGCGAGCCAGAAGGTTGGGAGGATTGTTGAACTCAAACCTTCAATTAGTTAAGTCTACTTATCATATAATCATATATTATGTTTTTTTCTCAAAGATGAAAAACTAATTTAGACATGATCTTATCGTGGTTACACTCTTAACATTCTAATATTTACATGATTGTATGTGAATGTCATCATTGATGAATGTAAAGTATGATTATAATCGCTTTGTTTATAAAGATGCTTTAGAAAGGAATCTCTATTGGAATGTATTGACTTGAAGTTTATAGAAGAGTATTCATATATACTAATACATGTGTTTTTCCCTTATACTATTAAAAGATAGATTAAGTTTGGATTCAAGTATCACTCTATTTATGGTATCAAGATCTTATTTATGGATAGACCTTTATATTTAAATGTGAAATGTATAATATGGAAAGAAGCATGACTTATTGACTATCATAAATATTGTCGAAATCACATCCTATCATGCATGCTTAATACTAATCTAGAATAGTTTTGGAAGGGAACTTTGTAAGGAAATAATACTAATTGAACTAGAATTGGTTAATGAAATACATTGGATTGTTATCATTTATCTATTGGAACTTGCAATACATAAACATATTTGTTTGATTATAAAGGAGTTCCTATTTTAAAGAGTAAGTATGATTTTATGTTTCATTAGTTAGGAACAAATGATGAATAAGCTAAATCCTTTGTTTCTTCTTTATATACTGACCGACAAATGGCCTCCCAATGTGGAGAACCGGTTCCTGATTAATTATACAAAATAGTTCTAAGACCATAGCTTGGTTGTTCAATGGTGAATCTCTACCTTTAAATTATGGAAATGAGGTGAGCTAAACACATGCCATGGGTTTTCGATGGAAACCATTGGTTATTTATTCTTGTTTACTCAATTTTTATCCATGGAAGGGACTCTATTTTGTAATCTAGAATGAGCTTATTACCTTTGTATATGTATATATTTACTTACACCATCTAAAAATGGATATTATGAACGATAGTACTTATGAATTCTCAAGTGCCAGATATGTAAAGCTTTTTTAGTAACATATAAAAGTTAATCCTTAGTGGATGACGATTAAGAATTGAAAATCAAGCCGTTTCTATTTAAAGTAAAAAATATTGTTGACAATTAAGAGTATTAAGGAGAGTAATTTTTAGAAAATAGCATGGGACATTAAATATATGTTTATTTTTCTTAAATATTTTCCTTTTTTTACCTTAGTGGATTCATTCCCAACTCGGAGGTGGTCTCTTGGGAGGAAAACATACATCGGGAAGAGAACCAGAAAGTTGGAAGGAAAGATGAAGTCAAACGTTCATTCGATTAAGTGTACTTATCATATAAGCATATATTATGTCGTTTTTGTTCAAGGATGAAAAGATGATTGAGACATGATCTTATCGTGGTTACACTCTTAACATTATAATATTTAGATGATTGTATGTGAATGTCATCATTGATGAATGTAAAGTATGATTATAGTTGCTTTGTTTATAAATATGCTTTAGAAAGGAAACTCTATTGGAATGTATTGACTTGAAGTTTATAGAAGAGTAGTCATATTTACTAATACATGTATTTTTCCCTTATATTATTAAAGGATAGATTAAGTTTAATACATGTGTTTTTCCCTTATATTATTAAAGGATAGATTAAGTTTGGATTCAAGTATCCCTTCATTTATGGTATCAAAATCTTTATTTATGGCCAGACCTTTATATTTAAGTTTGAAATGTATAATATGGAAATAATCATGAATTAGTAACTATCATAAATATTGTCAAAATAGCATCATGTCATGCATGCTTAATAATAATCCTGAATAGTTATGGATTTTGAACTTGGTACTGGGCAATAATACTAAGTGAAATAGAATTGCTTAATGGAAGACATTGGCTCAACATCATTTATCTATTGGAACTTACAATACATAAACATATTTGTTTGATTTAAAGGAGTTCCTCTTTCAAAGAGTAAGTATGCTTTTATGTGTCATTAGTTAGGAACAAATCATGGATAATCTTCCTTTTATTTTTTAATGATTGTTTTGAAATTCATAAGTGCTTGATATGTTCTTAAGACCATGACTGCTATTCATGTGAATTAAGGTAAATATTTTAATTGTAATTTAACTAAGTTTTACTAATATGTTAGATGTATGAAAGTGGGTGTAAGTTAACAAGGTTTTCATTAATGATCTATCATAACATGCTGACAATATAACTAACATATTTAGTTTGGTTGGATTAAAAAAAAATTATACCCCATTTCCCAATATAGTAATGAGGAAATTGGGTTTGTTACAATATAGATGTTATAGGTGCTAAACTTGGTTAAAAATATGATTATATATATATATATAAAATAAATTTAAAAAAAAAATAATATATGAAAAAATAATTATAATTATATTTAATTTATATGAAAAGTTTATTTGAAATCTCTATATAGATTAAATTATTTATATTTCAATTTTTATTTAAAAATTATAAAATATAATTTCAATATTTTAATGATTTATTCATTTATTATTTGTTTATAGTTGTTAAACAAACACTATTTGAGTAGGGATGTGTATATTTTATATTGAAAAGTAAAGATCTTATGGATAAAGATATATACATGTTATAATATTCATAACTAGCATTTGCACCAAGAGGTGCAAAGGAACGTTGAGAGGGTAAAATTATTGAATCTTTACTGCAACAAACTCTCTACAATAGACCTTTACTAATGGAACTGTTCGTTTACAGACCTCAAAACTGAACAAGCCTTATTTTCGCACTTCCCTCCCTCCGCGGTTCCTCCTTGTTGCTGGCTGCAACAGATCCCATTTTGAGTCATCAAAATGGAAGCCCCCATTAATATTTTTAACTGGTTTCCCAAACCATATTTCCTTAATGGGAAATATCAAGCTGTGAGTATGATGTTTTCACTTAATCAGAGAGGCATCATTTGAAGGTGCCAAGTCTGGTAAGCTCTGGGTTCCTTTTTCAGGAAGGTAGCTGAGTGGCTATGTGCCTGGTAGCTTGCCTCTGGGACATGGCTTCATAAGCTGAGTGGCTATGCGACTGGCTTCTGGGACATGGCTTAGGAAGGTAGCAAGACTATAAAGGGGTACAACGATGGGGGGGTGCTTAAATTTCCTCATTGGTATTGATTTTTTTTGGGATTTTGTTGATTTTTGAAGCACCTTTTTGTTTTGGGCGCTTCATCCTTCCGCATTCTGCTTTCCGTAGTGCGGAATGCAGGGATCTGTTTTTTTAAGTGATCGTGGAAATCCATTCCTGACTTCCGCTTTTTGCCTATGCGGATTTTAAAATTTCCATTTTCATCAATAAAAATTTCTTGCCGACTTCCGGTTACCGCTATGCGGAATGTGGAAATTGGAAGTTACAAGTTGTGCGAAGACATAAAAGTATTTATGTTTTTTTTTTTAATTTCTCATTTTTCCAACTTCTAGTTTTCGCAGTGCGGAATGCGTAAATTGGAACTTTGATGTTTTTCTTTGCAATTTTTGTTTTCTTCTGCTTTCCACTTTCCAAATTACGGAATGCGGAATGTAGAACTTCAATACGTTTTTAGTTCAAATAAATTTCTTTTCGATTTCTGCTTTTCGTTGTGCGGAATGCAGAAGTTGGAAATGCCAAATCCAAACTTTCCCAAAGTTTTTATTTTCGAAGTTTTAGTTACATGCTTTCATCTCAGGCGTTTATTTTTTGCTAGATCTACGGTTTAGATTTGTTTCGTCCTTGTCGACTTCTACTTTTCACTGTGCGAAATGCGGAAATTGGAAGTTACAAGTTCACAATAAACTTTCTGTGCTTTCTGTCATGTAGAATGCAGAATTCATAAAATTCTTTGTTGTTTTTTATATTTCCTCATTTTTCTGACTTCCGGTTTTCACAGTGCAGAATGCAGAAATTGGAAATTTGTTGTTTTTCTTCGTAATTTATGTTTTCTTCCGCTTTCCTCTTTCCAAAGTATGGAATGTGGAATGCAAAACTTCGATAAGGTTTTAGTTCAAATAAATTGCTTTCTGAGTTCTGCTTTCAGTTGTGTGGAATGCGGAAGCCGGAAACGCTAAATCCAAACTTTCCCAAACTTTCTATTTCCAAAGTTTCAGTTGCGCGCTTTCATCTCAGCCGTTTATTATTTTCTAGATCTAGGGTTTAGATTTGTTTCTCCGTTGATATTTTGGCTATATAGTCAGTTTGAATCTCTGAGGTTTTTACCACTTTTTACCTGCATTTTTCACTGTTCTTGGAGGTTTTCAGTGCGATGTATTCTCACTCGAGTTTATATTTTTCACTGGTTTTGAAAGCTTTCTACTGGTAAGTTAACTCTTTACGACCATTTATCCTGTTATTTTTTCACCGTAGTAAGTTTTGACCATGGTTTCCAAATTTTGAGCATTGATGGCATCTCCCGCGCCCAGATACAGAAGATCAAAGACGGCTCTGCAAGAGCAGAAGTCCAAAGACCCAAACACTAGAATTTTCACAGACACTAGTGGGCATATCTATGAAAACATGCATTTGTACTAGTCGAGGATCTATTCTATCTTCGATAATGACAATTTCTTGGCCATTCCTCATGATCAGTTGAATTATATAAGAATTCGAAGCTTGCTTGTCGCTAGACCACCATTTATGCCCTACACATACCCGATGAAGTGGGCACTCGATCACGCTAAAGATGAGAACCGCATTTTTAATGACCAAATTGGTACTTTTCTGGCCTCGTTTCACCCTGATGTTTTGGCCAAGTCTTACACACTTGGACCCCCGGAACACCTGCTAAACTGTAAGTTCTTGGATGAAGCAACCTCTCGTTTCAATTATGAAGAAGTGGTGAAATCATGGATGGAAAATGTTGCCCTATTTGTCCTGTAACCAAGTAATTCCTACCCCATTTCATGGTTCAGAGAATCATATTCGATGCTTGCAGTTATATTCTACCGATTATATGGGTTAGGAAATTGCACATTATTCAAATAAGAATGGGTTCCGGCAGCTCACCACATTATTCTTACAGGTGAGTATTTTAATTGAGCTCATATTTTATCTGTTAATTTGTAGGAGGATATTGATAAATACCAGAAAAACAAGGCAAACAAAAAACCCCAATTTTACATGTCAGCCTATGTCATGGACATTTTTTGTGCAACTTTGACATTTCTTTACCTAGGTTGGAATCGATAGAAGAATTGTCCACCAGTCCATATTTACTGTTCTAACATGTGGGATCAGGATAAATTCGTTCCTCGCATATATGATATCTCCGAGATTTTCTTAGAGTCCGTGTATCATAAAATATTCAAGGCTAACGCTCCGGTGTTTTCAGAAAGAGACAGGGATTTGATTACTTTACATGGGGATTGGTATGTTGGATAATATTTCTCTTATTTCAGGATTTGGGGTAGCAACACGGTCTATCTATTGCCAAAAATTGTTCCAGAATGCATGGTCTTACAGGAATTTTCTTTTCAAACATTCATCGATGGCGCTTTCCCAAAATTGTCCAAGCAGAAGAGGAAGGGTTGGCCTAAGTTTCTGTTGTCTTTGGATTCTTTGGTCCTACTGAATTATACCCACGCAGGTTTGATGGGTAAGGAAATCACAACTATGAACCTGGGTGAAGCCTCTAAAAGAATGCATGATCCTAAGTCTTATATGTCTAACCTCTTTGCTCAATAATGGGTTAAGTTCCAATACACACACGAGGATCTACCAGATGACTCCATGTATAGGGGAGTTGTCGATTTTAGGGAAGCACTGGAAAAGTGAATTGACCCAAAGGTAAATTCCCATGTTTTTAAATATCAAAAAGAGCTAAATCAGTCTACCCTTCATTTTAGAAAATTTAGATTTGATGCAGAGGAGAAGGTTCATAGGGAAAACATGGAGATAGAAGCAAGAAAACAAGCAGCGACAGCTTCTACTTCAGCATCCCAATCCAAAGAGAAGGGAAAATTTTTCATAGAAACCCATGGGAGCACACACTCTTCACAAGAGATGGAATCTTTGCAAAGAGGGGAATAATTTAAACAAGTTCTAGCCAATCTTGGTGCTCAGACAACAAGCACCGACAACTTCTACTTCAGCATCCCAGTCCAAAGACAAGGGAAAGTTTTTCATAGAAACCCATGGGAGCACTCACTCTTCACAAGAGATGGAATATTTGCAAAGAGGGGAATAATTTAAACAAGTTCTAGCCAATCTTGGTGCTCAGACAACAAGCAGTGACAGCTTCTATTTCAGCATCCCAGTCCAAAGACAAGGGAAATTTTTTCATAGAAACCCATGGGAGCACTCACTCTTCACAAGAGATGGAATCTTTGCAAAGAGGGGAATAATTTAAACAAGTTCTAGCCAATCTTAGTGCTCAGCTTCGAACACAGGTGCAAGAGGCTGAACCTCAGCTAAAGAAATAGAAAACTTAGTTTGTTTCCCAGCAACCATAAGTAACTGAAGCATCAATGGCTCAAATAGATCAGATAGTTCCACTTGATCTTCAAGAGAAAGCGACTCTCTGAATTCCTCTGATCCAACAGGTTGAGCCTCAACCCCAACCTGAAATTGAGATCCACGAAATTCACAGTGATCTAGAGGAGGAGGCTGGAAACCCCACACACCCTGTTAATATCGTTACCTCCATCACATCTTTTGTTCCCCTCTCCACAATTCCTTCTTCACAAATTAAAACCGATATTCCAACCTTTTCCACTTCCCTTATATCTATTTTCCCTAATTCCCCCTTAGACATTTCTCCCATCAATGTAGAAATTCTGGTCTCACAATCACAGCCTAAGCCATCAACTACACCCCAAAAGGAAACCCGTTCACCCTCAGAAGAAATAGCAGATTTTGGAGAGGATGTTGTTGTTTTGTTAGGGAAGTATTTTTGGAGCAAGAAAGATAAGGGCATATTGAAGAAAGGATCGAAGAGGACAAGAGAAGATACACTCAGAGATGTGACTGTCCTTAATCAAGTTGTCTGGAAAATTGATGCCCCTAATGAAAAACAAAGAGCATTAGATACAACAGCTGTTATGGGAGCCTTTGCAGGGGCTAACTATGATTCAGTGTCAAAGCTGACTAAATATCATCTCAGTAAGGAGCAGGAATTACAGATAGCCAAAAGGGATATGGAATAAGCTAAGGCACGTCATCTTAAGGAGATTGAGCTCCTTAAAAAAGAGCATGAAGATAAATATAGACAATCACAGAATAAAATCGACAGTCTCAAGCATCAGCTTGAGAAATCAGAGGTCCTAAACAAGCAACAGGCTAATTAGAATGCTACCCTAGAGCAACATCTCAAAAAATCACAACTATCTTCAACTGCCTCATCATGTTCAACATTAACAACTGAAGAGTTTAAACAGTAAGATTGTAGGGTCAATGAGAAGTATCATCAGTATATGATCAGTTTGTACACAGGGTTCGGTGAAATGCGGGAACTGTACAATTCATTTGAAGAACAACTGAATGTTTTGTAGGATCATCATGCCTGGAAAACTACAACAATTAAGGCATTAGAGGATGTGATTGGATGGTAAAAATACATCAGAGACAGTCCAAAGGATATCCCAATATTGGATAAACTTCGGGCTAAGAAAAACGAAGTTACAATTGAAACTTGGGAAGGTATCTGCAATGCAGTAGAGACCACCATCCAAAATGGCCGCAAGCAGCATCCAACCATAGGTGGACAACTTAAGATGTTTTACTTAGTTTCTTAGGGTTTCCTATGCTAGGACCAATCAAAGAGGCACCTTCCCCAAAGCTAAAATTAGAAGAAGTTGAATGATCCTTTGTTGAAACTAAGGAGCAAATTCATGGTGTCACCCAGCTTACCTTAAAGGAGATGATGATCTGGATCGAGACACCTAATTCTATGATGGCTAAGATACAGGTTTATCTTGGTGTATGGAAAAAGGTAAAGAAGAGGGAGATCGCATCCCAGATTATGAGGGAAAAAGTACATATTGACCAGGCTAAATCTCAGGACATTGTTTTCTTGATGGACATAGATGCCAAGTGGTGTTCCGCCCTTGGCCAAACCTAAACTATTTGATCTTGTAATCCCACATATTGGGAATTTTCCTTTTTTTGTAAGACTTTGTAATATTATCTAAAGGAAATGTTTCCCAGGTAAAGGGGGGGATTTTTTGCAGTCATTCATGCTTTGTTTCATGGTTATTTGTTAAATGTCTTTAACAAATTATAGTCATTCTTCTACTTTTATTTTTTTGTTGATTATCAATGGTATCTGTTGATGTGTTTATTCATGTCTTGATTTTTCACTACATGTTGAGGAATTCCATACATGTTAAACAAATATATTTGTTTGATTTATGTGATTTATTCTACTAGTGATGACAGTAAATTATCTCTGATACTAATTTGTTAATTAGTATTACATCTTGGATGTATTGTACATTTGTGACTTTTGGATAAACCTTATGCAATATTTTGTTAGATATTTATTTGGAGTTGGTTGAGGACACCAATATCAACCTTATTTCATGTCGTATATCGACCCCGTCCTTGAATAAATGTATTTATTTAATTTGCATACTCTTTTACTGCAATAGATGAATGGTTATTGATTCCTAATACTAATATATTATTTAGTATCACCTTCTAGGATACTTTTGCATTCATATAATACTTTAGATAAAGCATTGCAATTGTTATTGTTGAGTTTTATTTAAAGTTCATTTAAGGAAATAAGAGTTGATCTATATTTGTAAACGTTGAGTAAATATTTCCTTTTTATCAATTATATATCATAACTATCCTACCTAAAAACTTTCGCACTTAGTACAGTTTAGTCTAGAATCCAAAAACTGCAAAATTTCTTGGATCTTCGTTGAAACAAAAGCAGATCTCTTACATCAACAAGTCACCAAATAAAAAAAGTACATCTATAGAGAACACAATGAGAAGATTCAACCACATTTTAGTTTTAATTTTTTGAAGCAAGTAAGCTTTCCTCTTGTATCCTATGTTGGACATATGGATTGTCTTGCATTTGAGAGTATCTGGAAAAAGAGAAAGCTGGAGATATCGAAGGCCTGAAAGAGATGTAACTCTTGATATTGTAGTGAATGTAAGCCCTTTCATATCAATGTTTCCAATATCTATTGTTACATTTTGTAGGGTCATACCTTGGGATTTATGAATTGTTAAACCCCATGCCATATGAAGTGGTAGTTTCCTACGTGATCCTCTTGTTATGGGAGATATTGGAACATAAGTAGGATTAGAATCATCCCATAAGGTTCCTTTGTAATGGAGGAATTGGACAAAAACAAAGGATGGTAAGGTAAGGTAGCAGGTTCTGCTACTACATAAGAACCAACTTTAGAAAAACTATTTTCTGCTACACAAGAACCAACAATGAGTCTAACTACTATGTAAGTGTCCCTTGAATTGGAGGTAGATGTTCCAAAAGAATCCGTTGTAGTTTAAAATGAACCTATTAGACACAACAAGTTAAGAATCATCAACACATGTAATATGTACATGAAACCCTTATTCTATTATATAGAAGAAAAATAATAAGTTAAATAGGATAAAACAAAAGTTAAGAAATAATTTAAAGGTTTCATGAAAAATATATAGGCTTGCGAATATAATCTAGGACTAGAAACCTTAGTCATGCCTTTTACCATTTTACTTGGTCAACTTTTGTTGTGCATGAAGGTGACCCAATGAATGAAATTTTGTTGCTAGATCCCCTATAAAAACCTTTGAATCTGTTAGTGTAGTTGATGGACCCCCTACAAAACCCAGTGCATCTTCCAGTGCAGTTGCTAGGCCTCCTATAGAGATCATTGGGTCTCCCACTAAGATATCTCTAAGAACATTATTTATTTAGTAGATGATGTTGCTACTTAGGTCAAAATGGAACCACTAGGTCCCCAGGAAATTCATATGAGCAATTAGGAAACCAAGCCAACAATAGAAAATTTGTATATTGGGGTTCACGCAGGAAATCCCTCTGTTCATGATAAATAAGCAAAAACAATTGAATAACTTGCAAGGCCTAATGAAAAATTTCTGAAGCCTCTTATCTAGGAATTGGGCACACAAATTGATGAAATATTTTTCAAGCGTATTGTCGATGAAGTCGGAACACAAATAGATGAAAAACTCGCTAAGCCTATTATCCAAAAAGTGGGCAAACAAACAAATGAAAAAATTTCCAGGCATGTTGTTCAAACAATACATATAGAAATAAATGAAGAATTTGTCAAGATTGTGGGTACACAAACAACTCTCTTAAGCTTTGGTGATTACTTTTATTTAAAGGAACATATGCTCAAAATAGAAATATGCAACAAAATCTTATGGTCGAGGAGTGGTTCTGTTTGAGGAACATAGACAAATTATTCATCACCTCAGGGAGCAATGGGATAAAATTTATTCCTTTGAATAGATTAAAGTGGGATCATTGTAGATAAATGCAAACGCAAGCAAAAAACACGAAAAAGGAAAAAAAACATACGAGTGACTTGGTTCAATTCACTCTTAGTTGCAAAAGTATATCCCCTCTCTATTTTGTATTTCTTTAGGAAAGGTATTTCTTATTTCGGCTTGAGGCTATGGTACAAGGAAGAACACATGATTTAATATGTACGGAGTTCATTTTAGAATAATTATTTAGCAATAGTGATGAAGGTAAGGATTTATTATGTGAGATTTATCAAAAAGATACCCTCTTATTTCATGATTACAAGTGGAATCCTAATCCTTTTTTTTAGAGATGTACAATTGAGGGATTTCACTTCTTGATTGAGTCACTAGATCCAATGGGGACAAGCTCAATACTTCATTTGAAAAAATCAACAAAACTGTATTTTTTGGTGTAAGCAGAAAACCATAATCCTCGTATTGTTAATAGGTCACATCAGCAATTACTAATGTCCCCACCATGTGTGCCCATTGTCATTGCAACTCAAGAAGAGGCATTTTTATATTGTACCAAGTGTACCATACATATGAATATAGATTCCTTGGTAGCATGTAGGTATAGGTAGGATAATTTTAACAAAAAATTGAAATGA
Organism: Pseudotsuga menziesii; assembly: GCA_001517045.1. NCBI lineage: Eukaryota > Viridiplantae > Streptophyta > Pinopsida > Pinales > Pinaceae > Pseudotsuga > Pseudotsuga menziesii. The sequence continues at coordinate 84,909 of LPNX010579622.1, forward strand.
ATAAATCCTTTGGATTATCCTAATTTGAGGAAGCAACAAAAAGGGTAGATAAATGCATTGGTAGATTGAGACAATGTGGTCCCAGATGGATGACAATCAAATTTTACCCCATGATATGGTTTCTTACTCCAAAATACCATTTTTTCTATAAGTTGAGACCACAAGATGAATCCAAATTGTGGGTTGATATTGAATGAAATTCTATCTACTACTAAGATGGAGAATAGGGGCATTCAACCTATTGTATTATTAACCTTCACCTAATGAATTTGTACTCTAATTCAACTCGAATTGATATTAATCAAAGAGAATGCATGAAGGCATGCAACACCATCAATTTGGGAAAGATGTTTAGCTCTACAATTTTCATTCCTTCTCATATCTTTACTTCTATTTATAAACCTTTTTGCTATCCTTTATATCCATTTTTTAGTCTGTTATTATTCATATTGAGGCATTTTACTCAAGGAAATATTTTCCCTTATTTCATGTCATTTTAATTAACTATGATTTTGTATTAGGGGATCATATGCCTTTTGCATTTACTCATGAAATTCATGTGTGTGTAGCTACTACTTCATCCATAGTGTGACGAGTATTCTCTTTCTATGGAACTGCAACTCTATTTATATAGTGATGCTGCAACTCTAGTTGATTGTGATGTTGCAACTCTAGTTATGTTGGGAAGTCGTTGCTTTTGATTATTGTGGATACAAAGAACATAGTTGTTCCCTTTGTCTGTAGATATAAAGAACACAAATGTTTTCTTTTGATGAGGATTTAAAGAACACAGATGATTCACATTGTTGTGAATATTATTGGATATGGTTGCACTCTTAATTTTAGTTCAAGGTTTCAATACTTCCACTGATCTTAAGCCATAATTTGAGGAGATTTGTGTAATTACCTTTTTTAAAGAAAGGATGAAATTTGTTGTGAAGTGGTTTCCTTGCAAATATCCAAATATGGACAAGGGTATGTTGTTGCATACTTGTTTTGATATGGTTGTTGGTAACATGCCATTTTGTTAGTTGTTAGTTAGAACAACTTGAGAATCGATAAGATTCTCAATCATGTTCTTATCATTTTCCTAAAAATACAACTGCTTATAAAATTGTAAGAAACAAAGACTCTTCTCCTGGCAGAGGGGGATGATGTCATGCTATATTCTTTCTAAGGAGCTAGTTTCGTAATCTAGAATTCATGTATGCATTGAGAAAGTCAATTCTTAGTTCCTGAAATCATCTTGTAGCACTTTATTCCATGGAGGAAGGTATTACTCCTCATAATAGGTGTTGATTCATTTAAGTTAGGTCATTTTATAATAGTTGGTATGTTGTATGTTGATAATTTACAATTGTGGTGTGTTAGTTTGTTGATTTATTATTCATGTATTTCTATTGACCGAGCAATTGAATTCATTTTGTAATTCAACAAGATACATAACCTCTAGTAAACCATTTAGCATGGAAGATAACCAAGATTAGATCCTTTGTTAAATTACTTCTTCCTTTACTACACTTCATGATGCATAAACCAATACCAAAAAAGAAATTGTAGGTTGCATATGCATTGCATGATAACTTCTAAAAAGTATCGAACCCCAGATTGATGATATAATGACCATAATTATTGATTACTTTTAAAAGGGGTAGTTAAAAGTCACATCAACCGTATTTTGGCTACTCCTTTCAATCACAACCCAATGGTTTGGATCCTAGCCTCATCAGGAATGTCTAGATAAGTTTTGAAGTAGAGATGCCACAAAGCCATGAATTTAGGAGATCACCATCCAATTTTTCTCCTAGATGTATTACTTAAAACATATCATCCTTGATTTTTTTAATTCATTTCCAAATCCATGCAGATTTCTTACAAAGCTACCCTCTAACATTATTTTTGGCATTCCTAGGGAATGCATGCCATTGTCACAAAAATGCATGCCAAGGTCAAATTAAGGATCCAAGTCAAATAGTGTAAGTACCACATTAAATTCTCTACTAATATCTTTTTTATTATGTCATGACCCATCTCTAAATGCGTAAAAAATAGTTGCTCTTATTACCACATTTGAGGATTCCAAGAGCTTTTAAAATATATACAACTAGAACAATGTAACTCACACACTAAAATTTAAGTTAAAATTCCTTCTAAAATCCCACACCTATATATGAATTAAAATTCATACATAAAACTTAAAAAGATAATATTTTTTTACCAATTTGAAAAAGATATAATTTAGTTAAAAAATTTAAAATATAATTTAATTATTTTTTGTAAATATATTAAATATTTAATTACTAATAAAGTTAGTGCCAAAAATGAAAATAGGACAAGGACACCTTTGCATTGCCTAAAAACTGAAAGAAGATGATGGAAAGAAATGGAGAGTGGATTGCAAATGTCTTCTAAGTCCTATATGATGAACAACTGGTTGAAGGAAACATCGATGTGTTGTTAAATTGCACCAAAATTGTTAACCAGAACTTGACTTGACTAGCCTAGTAAAGTGGTGATGTTGTTATTCCCAACGAGGTTCAAATGCACCTAGAGACATGATGTGCCTCATTGGTCATCTTATCATGCTTCACGTGTCATCTCTCATCTCCTCTGGATAAGTGGGTTTTCCATGAAACTGGGGACAATTGTATGTCCTGGGAAAATTTGACGACATGTTATGGGAAAACACTAAAACAACCACTTAACCAAAATAGAAGAAAAGTATACAAATAAACATAGTAGCACCTTTATTATTCAGATCACATGAACACCAACACCTATGAAACTATGGGATAACTAAGACATTCAACTTCCAACAAAATATGAACCACTACATTTTATTTACATAATCAAATAAATATAACATCTAGTTGGATGTCCCATTCTACATTCTTAACATTCTCTATAGAACTAATCATCCCATTAGTGAGAGCTTATTCACAAGTGCTTTATTTTTCAAATATCAAGCAAAACAAACCAAACTTTATGAACACAATTTTCAAAAGAAACAATATACTCTCATATACTAAGCACTAGCACAACTACTTAACTTATGTTCGGTGAACATTGATGGGGCATAAGTTAAGTGCCACAAATAAGTTACCACTTGTTGCTTTCTTATAATTAAACGGGTTGTCTGTCGTTTTCCATGTATTAGCTAAGAGTTATCCATGTATTAGCTACCAGTTATCCATGCATTAGCTACCAGTGATTTTTTATATTTTTTATAGTTGTTTATTTCAAATTTGGAATGACTGCCATAAAATCAATCTGGACTGTACACTTGTCTCATCCTTATGTAATCTAGGAAAAACATAGATGCTAGTCCTTCCCAAATTCTAAGATATAAATACATATCAATGTAATTACACTACAGAAAACTTCCATGAACATGGATCCCTTCATGAGATTGTAGCGTGTACAAACTCTTACCTTGTAAAAAATGAGAAAGATTGCAACAATGACTTTGCAAGACAATTTATTTATTACTCATAATACATAAACACATATGCAACTAGATAGTTGAAACACTATCTTCCTACTAAAATATGAACCATTTTATTTGAAACAAATTGGAATAAATTTGATAGTTACTTAGATTTATAGGTATGCATTTTAACATCCCAATCCTATCAAAAATAAATGTTCCAAAAAATAACCAAATCAAACTTGAACATTCAATGTGTGTCGATTTCAGCTATGAAAAATGAATGTCCTAATACATAACCAAATCAAACTTGAACATTCAATGTGTGTCAATTTCAGCTATGAAAGATGAATACATTGCTGAATTTCCTAGCTGTGAGTGTGGGAAGCTGTGCCAGCTAGAGATATAGAGTATTAAAAAAAAAATTAGCATAGATAGAGAAGCAACAATTTAATACATGTATTCAGTTGTAATGTATTTGAGAGATATTTATATTTTGTAGTTTTATTCACATCATGCTTGAAGTAGGGTAAAATTGTTATTCTTATATTTTTGTTTTTTATGATGTTATGTATAGTTTTATTTAAATGAATTATATTTACTTGTAATGTATGTGAGAGTTATTTATATTTTATAGTTTTATTCACATCATTTTTGTAAATCTTTATTCTTTTATATATATGATATTCTGTAAATTTTTATTTAAATTTTCTAAATAATATAATAAAATTTATCTTTCATTTTTCTAAAAAAACTAACCATATTTATTGATAAAAAAAAACCTAAAACTTAAAAAAACATGATGTAAAATATTAAAATAAAAAAAATTACTTAAATAAACCAATTACAAATCCAAATGAGCTTGAAGTTATAGTAACCATAATGAGATTATATATAAATATATTAGAATCATTGCTAACCCATCCAAACTTAAAAAAATGATAATAAATAAACAGACCCTCTAATAAATGAGTGTGTACATAGACCATTATTAAAGGCCAAATCCTTGAAAAAAATGGGAGATAAATTTAAGACAACCATATTTGTATAATCAATAATATTATTTTGTAATAATTCTAACATTATATTAATTAATTAAAGTATTATTATTGAATACTTTTAACATCATCATGGATTGTATCACTTTAGGTTTTGATCATTGTTGTTGGAAATTAATTATTTCACTCCATGAATTTTGGTTGCCGAAATTTTGAAGAGACATAATTGCCTCAGCGCCTTAACCATCAAATTATGAAGGGACATTTATTAGTCCTAATTCAGCTTATCAAAGGTCAAAAAGGTAAGCATATTACATTGATTTATGAAGGAACATCCACCGTCTTGGTTTTGTCATCTTATCAAATTTCAAAGTTGCATAGTGTTGATAACAACTCTAAAAAGCTAAATCTCTTAACAGTTAATTTTGTTTTAGATGTAACAAAGGGTCAAAATTAATTAATGAACCAATCTCATTATATATATATATAATCTTGTGGAGATCATCGAAGAGAATGAGTTAAATTGAAAAATAAAGTTTATAATTTGTAATTTTGATAGTGTGTGTTTTATCGTATTCAAGAGTTTGTACATTTGTGTTAGATTTGATTTTGTTGTGGTATGTTAAAATTTCAAGGGTTGTATTTTGATTTTTGATGTGTTAAATTAGTTTAAGTGTTGGAATATAGTATTAGTTCAAATATATGAATGTAGGGGTGATCAAAATTGTGTTTGAAATGGTTTGTTGTTACTTAATTCTTATAAGTTGTTGTTTGTTGTTACTTGTGTAAATCATGTTATTATTTATCTTGTAGGTGATGATTTGATATTTCGGTAATTTGTAAGTGTTTTTATTACTAAGTGCAACACTCTTCTGCATTCCTTCAGTGGTATCAAAGCATAGGTTGATCTCTTTTTTTCCATTCTCAATTTATAGTTATTTGTATCTAATTTGAGATGGATTCTAGCAACAACTTAGTTCAGTCTTAGATTCCTACTTTGACTGAGAGAAATTATGATACATGGTTTATTAGAATGAGAACAATTTTGAGTTCTCAAGATCTTTGGGAGTTTGTTACAATTGGGTACCCAAAACCTGCTAATGAAGATGCAAAATTGCCTTTGTCAAATGTTGAGCGTGCCTTGTTGAAGGAAAACATGAACAACATGAACAACAAAGCTCTTGTTCTTATTCAACAAGGCCTAATTGAATCTATTTTTCCAAAGGTGTCAAGTGCTAAGTCTTCAATACAATCTTGGGAGACTCTTGAGACTTATTATTAAGGTGTGACTAAGGTAAAGAATGTCAAGTTACAGAACTTGAGAAGGGACTTTGAGAATCTGAAGATGAAGGATAGTGAGAATGTTGATAATTTCATGACTGAATTCATGAATGTCGTGAATCAGCTGAGACAGTATGGTGAAGACCTTTCAAACCAATGAGTGATTGAGAATTTGTTGAGATGTTTTCCAAGGAAGTTTGAAGTTGTGGTTGTTTCTATAGAAGAGTTTAAATACCTTGGTCAAATCCATATTGATGACTTGATTGGTTCTTTAATTTCTCATGAATCAAGGATGAATAGATATGATGATACTTCGTTAGATAATCCCTTCAAATATCAGTTGCAGGTTAATAAAGGAAGAGGTAGAGGAAGGTCTAATGGTGGTATAATAGTAGAGCAAGAGGAGGCCGATATGTTAATCATAGTGACAACATAAATGATTTAGAATATGAGGAAAGGTCTCAACATAATCCTCCTAGTGTAAGGGGGAGTAGCAGTAGAGTATTGCATCCAAGAGATCAAAGGTATGATACATCTAAAGTCCAATGTTATCATTGTAAGAAATTTAGGAATTTCGCCAACAAATGTTGGAAGAAACAAGCAAATGCTAGCACGCAGCCTGCACACATTACAAAGGAGGCTAACGAATATCAAAATCCTATGTTTTTGACATGTAATGTCACACATGAAAGTTCAAGTGATGTCTATTTTTTTGGCAGCGGATGTAGCAATCATATGACTGGAAATAAATATTGTTTTCCAATCTGGACACCAATATTCAGTCTGAGGTAAATCTTGGTAATGACTGGAAGGTAAGTGTTACGGGAAAAGGTGTTATTTTTGTGTATGCCAAGAATGGTGGAAGAATAAAAATTCATGATATTTATTATGTATTTGGTTTAAAATGTAACTTATTAAGCATTGGAAAATTGTCAGAAAATAAGTGCAGAGTATTCTTAAAGAACAACATATGTACTATCTATGAAAAATATCCAAGTGAGGAGTTGATAGCCTAGGTAGAGATGACAAAGAATATAATGTTTTTGCTTATTATGAGAAATGGGTTGATGACTCTCTAAATTTTTATAAAACTAATAGTTTAGATCAGTCATGGTTATGGAATTTGAGGTTTGGCCATTTACATTTTGGTGGCTTATATTTTCTATAGAAGAAGTAGATGGTGAAAGGTCTTCCCTGCATTCAGTACCCAACAAACTGGTGTGAGAGTTGCATACTAGCAAAGCATTACAAAGAGAAATTTGTCTTAGGAGTTTTGTATAGAGAAAAATTATGATTGGAGATGATATACATGGATTTGTATGGACTAATGCAAACACCTCTTTTTACTGTAATTTTTATTTTATGACTTTCATTGATGATTTTATTCAAAAAAATTAGGTCTATTTGTTGAAACATAAATCTAAAGCTTTTGATACATTGTCAAGAGTTTTAAATCCATGTTTGAAAATGAGAATGGTAGATGTAAAATTATTGAGATTATATAGAAGAGGTGAGTATATGTCAAACGATTTCTTGAAATTATGTCAATGTCATGGTATTAAAAGACGGTTTACTGCTCACTACACTCCATAGCAAAATGGAGTGGCAAAAAGAAAGAATTGAACCATTATGAACATGGATCAAAGTATGTTGAAGGAAAATCATCTTCTAGATGAACACTAGGGGCAGATAGTTACTTTCTCAATGTATATTTCGAACAAAAATCCAACTAAGAGTGTGAAGGAGCGAGTTCCCCAAGAAGCATGGAGTCACTAAGAGTAGCAACATATCTCATTTGAGGATTTTTGGGTGTGTGGATTAAGAACTTTTTCTTGAAGAGATGAGGAAAAAGTTGGATAACAAAAGTGAGAAGTGTATCTTTGTCAGATATAGTGAAGAGTCTAAGGTGTATAGACTCTATAATCCCATCACCAAGAAGTATGTTGTCAATAGAGACATTTTTAAGAAAGAGGAAGCTTGGGATGGAAACACATATCAGTCGGTTGCAAAAGATGTTGTGATACCTCACATAGAAGATGAACGAGATGAGGAGGTCGTACAAGGTGGAAAATTGGCTCCATATATGCCTACATTGGAAATAAGAACTCCTACAAGAAATCATCAACAATCTACCCATCTTAGTATAGAATTCCCAGACCTCAAGAATATGGTGAACCATCAAGTATTTATGGGCAACAAGCAACAAGATCAGAGGTAAGTAATGAATCAAATCCTACAATAGCATACTTATTTACAAAACATTGGGAAATGAGTTGTTTGAATATCACGAAGAAAACATTGGGATAACAAATATTTCTAAATATTATTGCATGTTACATCAATAACAAAATCTTGAAATTTTAACAAGAACAATAGAAAGTTTTTTTGGGTGAAATTATTAAGGGAGTTTTTTGGGTGAAATAATTAAGGGGGAGTATGTTGGAAATTAATTATTTCACTGCTCAACTTTGGCTGCCAAAATTTTGAATAGATATCACCACCTCACCACTTTAGCCATCAAATTTTGAAGGGACATTTGTTGGTTTTGATTTAGCTTATTGAATGTCCAAAGGGGCAATATATTACATTGATTTCTAAAGGAGCATGCACACCATCTTGGTTTTGTCATCTTGTCATTTTTTGAAGAGTTAATTTTGTTTTAGATGCACTGAAGGGTATAAAAATAGAGTTTTTACTTTGCAATTTGGATACTTTGTTTTTTATCTTATTCAAGAGTTTGTAAACTCATGTTAGATTTGAATTAATTTTGTTGTAGCATGTTAAAATTTCAGAGTTTGTATTTTGATTGTGGATGTGCTAAATCATTTAAGTGTTGGAACAGAGTGAATGCAGGGGTGATCAAAATTGTGTTGAGATTGTTTGTTGTTACTTAATTCCTGTAAATTGATGTCTGTTGTATGCTATTACTTGTCTTGTAGTTCATGATTTGATATTTCAGTAATGTAAGTGTTATTGTTACTAAGTGCAACACTCCCAAGTGCCTTCCTTCAATGGAAACCACCACAACCACATTCAGAGATTCTTTTAGTTTTATTTCTTTTGTTTTCAATTTATGGCACTAATTTAAAGAATTATCTATGTTTTTTAAATCATGTAGATATACAACACACCAAACTATGCAACTAACAAAATGTTTCTCAATTTTTTTTGTTCTGGTTTATATTGACACAAAACTTCAGGTATACAACCTTTTTTATACTTATACTTTTGGGTAAACTGGAGTCTATTATTTCTGAAGAACATATATACTCATTGAATCCCAAAGTCTATAGACATATGGCTAATTATTATGTCCATGAAATTGTATGAAGAGCAACTGAAGAAGAAAAATATCTAAACTTCCAAAGAAAAGCAACAATTGGATAATGGACACTACTACAAGGTGGAGATGTTTAAGACGTTTTTTAAAGACATAACTAACATTTCATCTTAGATTTATCTTATATGTTTTAGGAATATTTAATACAATTTTTAAGATGAAATTAGCTCTTTCTTTTAAATTACTATTTTCTTAAGTAGAAAGTGATTTTATAATTTTATGAAGAAGGGAAACAAAATTGGTTTTGGATGAAGCTTTTGACAAACCATTTTAGTTTGTTCTCTAGTTTATTTACATCTTGTGCTTTCAAAAACCCGTGAGGCAAAATCATTGCTAGAGGTGATTGCTATGAGATGTTTTCTTGGCCATCTTGCGGATCAACACATCGATGGAGCAATAAAAATTGGATGTTATATCAAGCTGAATTTCTTGAATGAGTTTTCATTAGTTATTTTGTAACCAAATTTTTGCATTCATTATTATATTACAGTGAGAACCTAGCCTTGGGCCTCCTTGTTATTGTTAAAAGACATAATTATATTTGTTTCTGATAGTTCAAACTGTTTATCTATGGTGCGGAGGTGGGGTATGTCATTTCAAGAAATAAATGGGGTAAGGGATTCACCACCAAATCCCTCACAAGAGCGTTACACATGTCCTTTTGAGAGCTAAAGGATCGTGAGAGCATTCAATCTCTAGTGCTTCCAGAAAATGTTGCTTCCCAAAGGATTCTCTAGAAGATAGGATGTGCATTGAATGTTGTAATAACATAGTAATAATGACACACAATATTACCGATCCTAGAGATCCTAATCTCCTTTCATTCATTTTTTTCCTAGTCTTTCAATAATGACCCTATTCGTTATTCTTTATCTTTGTTGTATCTTCTTTCCTAGTTTATGTTTTCTTTCTCCCTGCAATAAGAGATATTTTCATTTACTTTCTCTTGCAATAAGAGAAGGATTGATCTAGGTGGATATTGGTGACCACCCACCTATTCCACTTGGGCCCCAACATTGTTCTTTTAGTTCTTTTAGTTTCCTTAATTTTAGCACAACTTACTATTTTTAGCAGTTTTATGGTGTTTTATGGGTCCTAAACTTCCGGAGCCGTTTTGAGGCCCTAAACGACGTTTTTTGGGAAATCTTCCTATGTCAAATATATAGGATTTGTATTTATCAAGCGTAGTCCACATATAAATATTTTAATGAGGTATCATGTGCGCCAAACAGAGATTGTATGCCAAATTTACGACGCTGGGAAATCAATGTACCAACTTATCCCAACAGAGCCATAGTTTCGAATTTTTCATCTCCTAGAGTTAGGTTTTGGAGGATTAGGATTTTCCTTTGTTTCTGAATAATATATAGTATTTTGAGACCCATTGTAAGGGGGAGTTCAGAGGCCGGTGGCCACCAAATATCTTCTCAGAGATGAGCTACCAAGCGCCCTAGCTAGTTTATTTCCATAATGTTTGTAAGCATATTTATGGTATATGATATTAATGAAATGAAGCCTTATTTCTGCTGCATCTCTGCATTTATGTGCATTTTTGTAATTCCTTCTGTTCCTTCATAAACATCCCGATTAGGAATTTTCCATTTCTTTTTCTTTGTGCTTTGTGTAGATTTCCATGTAATTTTCACCCCCAAAAAAAACAAAGATAAATTAAATAAGAGAGGGATTTTCTGTTTATTTTACTTAGTTTCCTATGGAATAATAGATATAGACTTTCATCCAGAGAAAAAAACAAATATAGACTTTAGTTGTAGACAAAAAAGTAGAGATATATTTTCGGGTAACAATACACTCCATTATTTAATAATGGTTTTTTTTTAATCCTAGATTCTTGCATCTCTCAAGATTGAAAATTAGAATTGTGTTTCTACATGAAGCTCTCTAGGGTGGACACCTAAATGCAAAGTATCTCATTAAGTGTTGGATAAGGCAATAACCGCTTGCTTGAGGCGAGACTAAGACTCTTATAGTGTTTTACTAGGATACTCTTATCAGAAATTAAGAAAATTATGCTATCTTTTCAAAATATGTGCTAAATTTAGAATACATATGCTTCATATGTAGGAAAGTTTATGCAAATACTCTATGATCTAACTTATAGATGTCAATTTTTATGTGATTAACCTTAAATCATATCAAAATCTACAAGATTGAGAATGATATGAAGGAATATGATCTACCTTGTAGGTCTCATGTTTTCTGTAGTTAACCCTAAATCATTCAAAATCTATAAGATTGAGAGTGATATGAGGGAAAATTATTGTTGATCCATTCGCTTGTATTATGGGCCAGCCTCCTTACGACAGAGGATACCACATGCAAACGTCAAAATGGTAGAGCCTATCAGGGAAGCATCCAACAATCAGGTTCTACCAACAACACTGCTCTAAACCCAGTAATTTTAGTAGCTTTATATCTATTGGAGCAGATCCACACTTCGCACTCACAATCATCATGCATACTTATTGAACTTCCCCGTCATCATGTGGGGAATGTGAAGTCAAAGTTGAGGTAAATCTCTATTTACTCCCACCTACAACCCATAGGAATCTTGGAAGTTTAGCTCAAGCACATCTAGAAGGCAAATTATCATTCTCAAGTTTGAGAATAAAAATCTTAAGTAATACTCTTGATAACTTATGGTAACTAAGGATAACATAAAGTCCCACAAAACTCCATAAAGTATGGTTCAATCAATTATTTCACGACCCCGACCTTTGTAAGCACTTTCCTACCACTTACTTGAAATTCCCTTCTCCCATGATTTAGTTTTCTCATAAATTAAAAAAATTACATTATTATTATAACATAAATTTGAGTTTTTCATTTCATTATTATTTGCATGCCATCTTGGAACCATCTTTATTTTTTTTTGTTGTTGTTATTTTGGATTCACTTGGTCCTTTTTCTATTTTTTATTTTTCTTTTAGTTATATTTTCATTTTTTACATAACTTTTATTGTTATTATCATATTTTTAAACAAATATTAGTTAAAATTGTTATTAAATATTATTGATATTTTTATATAAAGATTAATTCAAATATTATATTAAAAAATAAATGTAAAATAAATCTATGTTAATCTTACAAGTATCCCTTGACTCCAAAATCAATTAAGATTCCTATCAATTTTTTCATGGAAACTCGTGTAAGATTTTCTACAGGTTCGTAACTATGCAATAAAATTACTTAATGATGAAGCAAACCTCATCATGAGCTAGACTTAGACTTATTAGTGATGATAATAAAAATCAATGTGCGCACGTCTTACCAATTGAGCTAACCCTTGAGGCTTGATTGGATTTTATTTTAAAGTAAGTATTGTTGAGATAAATGGGATGAAAAAATTAATTGTATATATAGATAAGTAATGACAATAAAAATCATAAATTAATTGTATATATTTTTATTATATATAGATATGTGTGTGTTTTTAATAATATAACTGAAATATTTAATTAAGAAACAAGAAATAAGTTATTAATGCATAATAAAAAAATCAAAAAGAAAAAAAAAACTTAATTATTTATATTCCTGTTGATTTCTTTATAAAATAAAGATAATTCATTTGTGACATTCTTTATATAGATGAGGACAAATTTGACTCTTCCAGAAAGTTGGACGGTGCTGGCTTAATTCACTATCATAATTATTTGCTTTTTAGAGACAAAAATGATACACTGAAAGATTTGAGACCATATAAATTTTTGTGTCAACATGAGAAAATAGGATAGAGATTATAGTTCACTCATTCTAGATTCATTATCATAATTATTTACTTTTTTAGAGACAAAAATGATACACTGAAAGATTTGAGACAATATAGATTTTTGTTTTAACATGAGAAAATATGATAGATTTGAGACAAAATAAATTTTTGTTTTTGTCTTAACATGAGAAAATATGATAGCTTTGAGACAATATAGATTTTGGTGTTAACATGAGAAAATATGATAAAGATTATATGATTTATAGTTTACTTATTCTATATTGTCTTTATATAGACAATAATTTAACACAATCATTAAAAGGCAATATTAACAATATTTAAGATAATACACAAAATATTTTTATACACAATTTAAAACCATACACAAAGTATTTTGTGTCAAATAAAAATATTATTTATAACATTATACTAATTTTGACGGTAGGAATTCGAAATCCAAATTTGACGGTAGGAATTATATTTTGACAAGTAAGCTTGAGTTGCGAGGCAAATCCCTTCGTGACGGCCGGTCAAATTCCACCCTGCACGGCGAAAACTAAAAATGAACGTGCGAGAATTACAGGTCCAATTAGGAATCAATTCATTATCGGAGATGAACATGTGATGCTGTTAAGTTATTTATTTGAATCCATAGGGAAGACAATTAATTATTCAACAAACATGTGATGTGGTAAGTGAAATAACCATATTTTGGAAATTAGTAAATTAGTACCATGTAATGCTGTAAAGAGGGGATTTTTTACCTCTGTTTCAGGCTGGTTTTTACTAGTATTTTGCCAAGAATTTTTATGAAATTTTCAAAATTTTCAAGAGGTTAAAAAACATTGTTAGATTTTATAGAGTAGGTGTTTGAGGTTTGAGGTTTTTCAGTGATCTGATTTCATTTTTAGGCTTAAAATGGCTCAATAAATAACAGAAATTACAGATTTTGTAGATTAAATTCACCGGTTCCTGGTCCTCTAGTTAGACAGCTCCAAATATGGACTTAATTTGTAAGATGTAAAACAGTTAGTAACCAAGTATAGTTACTCTTCCAATGTAAAACAACTAATGGCAAAGTATGATTAAAACTTCTCTTAAACTAAAAAGATGGTTGATTCAAATCTCACTAATACCAAAAATTCAACCATGTTAGTCACAGGTTCTTCCCATTAACCAACTTCCCATTAACCAACGAAACAAAAATATCTATCATGAACCTGTCATATCTCACGCCAAACTGATTCAGTCGCCATTACTTGATTTGGTGAAGCACGCAGCTAATGGTCAACGTACTGAGGCTGGGACCCTTTTTATTTTCGTTCACAAGCTTGTGGTAAGATTCTTTTTTGGAACTTCTGAAAATTGCAAGTTCATCGTCACCTGGCCAGTGGGGTAGCTGTACAATCTTGACTTCTTTAACGAGGAATTGGGCGATCGACCTAATTTGTAGTTAGAGCATAATTTTAACAACTATTTTAATGATAAAAATTGATTCAGGGTCTTCGAAACCTGAAAACTGGCGTTCTAAGTTCTAACCTAGTTAAACAATCTCTAACACCTTAGATTTAGGGTTCTAAATCGCCTACTACTACTACTCGACGCCTAATTTTTAGACTACGCTACGGTCTGACTGTATTGGACAAATTCCATGTCTTTGAAGGCTGAGATTCGGTGTTATATAACAGCGTCTGCAACCCTAATTATCTCCTCGCCGTTTAGCAAAGCTCGGCGTTAAATATATTGTAGTTGCTACCATGGCATTGACGTTGAAGCCAGCAGGTACCATATTTCTTCTGTTCCTGATCCTGATCAACAGTACAGCTTCAGCTAATGAGTCGTCCAAGTCGAAGCAGCTGCTATGCGGGCGTTCGGCCTCGCGGTGCCTGGCATGGAGATTGAGCGTAGAGAGCGGTAACCTCAAAGATTGGGATGTCGTGCCATCAAAATGCGTCAGCTATGTTGAGAAATATATGATGCCATCTGGTCAGTATTGGGAAGATTCGAGAGTTGCAGTCTTGACGGCTATGGACTATGCCCTAAATATCACACTACTGGGAGACGGGAAGGATGCCTGGGTTTTCGATATTGACGAAACCCTTCTATCCCATATCCCTTATTACAAAGGACGTGAATATGGGTAATGAATAATATAGTTCATAAGTGTGGGGATAATACGGGGATAACATTGTTCATTTCTCATATTTAAGCCTGCGGGGATAGTATGGAATAATTTGGATAACGATGATTTTATTGTTTTGTTTGAACAGGGGCAAGCCTTTTGATACGAAAACATTTGAAGCTTGGGTATTGAAGATGAAAGCACCTGCGCTACCGTCGTCTCTGCTACTTTATAACCGTTTGTTAGCTCGGGGTTTCAGAATCTTCCTACTTACTGGCCGAGACGAATTCCTACGAAATATAACGATCAATAATCTGTCTAAGGCCGGCTACAAGGGCTGGTCTGGCCTGTTATTAAGGTAGGAATCAATAGATTAATTAATCTTATTGCTATTTACATATAGATCCTAATGAGAATGAGAATGAAGATGAAATTGATGTATATATATATGGATTGTCTGGATTGCAAGGGGGGAGAGCGATCAGGGCACCCCGGCGGCTGTGTACAAGCCTAAGAAGAGGGGAGAGCTGGTGAATAAAGGGTACCGTTTATGGGGAAGCATGGGCGACCAGTGGAGCGATCTATCAGGACCCTACGAAGCAGCTCGCTCCTTCAAGTGTCCCAATCCTATGTATTACATTAGTTAAAAGATAGTGGCAAAGTCCTGTTGAATTTCCTTTACCAATAAGATCCATCTTCGTTTCAAAAATGCAAGAATATCCTCTGCTATCGGAAATAGAACAGTGGACAAGGGTTTTGCTAAATTATTGTTTTTTTATTGTATGTTTTTTTTATTGATTCCTTCCATCAAACGGCAACTAGAACTGTTAACTCAGAGCCTCTATTGCTGATTTCTTTCATCAAACAGGCAACTAGCAGAGTGAATTGTTAACTCTGCTTTTCCTTTATTAGATTAAAAAAAATCATGTTTTGATCTTCATTGCTGATTCTGTCCATCAAACAAGCAACTAACAGAGTGAACTGTTAACTCTGCTCATTCTCTATTGAATGGAGAAAATCAGTAATAACGGGCAACTAGCAGAGTGAACTGTTAACTCTGTTCCTTCTCTAATATTGGATGGAGAGAATCAGTGACAGAGATAGGAATCAATGCAGTATTGTAACTATTAGTTTTCTCTAATATTGGATGGAGAGAATTAGTGACAGAGATAGGAATCAATGCAGTATCATAACTATTAGTTTTTTCACTGGATAGATCCTTATATTTATTTGTTATTTTTTTTCAATGTATGGATTATATTTATCTATTACCTATGGTTATGAATTTTGCTTATCAATAATAAAAAAATGTTGTTTTCTAAAATAATATTATCCTTGAATTAAATCAAGAGATAATGAGTCAAATTAGAGATTACCAGTCAAACCTGAAATCTTGAGATAAAACTCTAAAGACGGATCCCATAAAGATTATTTGTTAAAAACAAGTCTTTTAACTACAATGACCTCAGCGTCATAATCCCAGTAATTTTTTTTTACCAGTGGTTAGCCACCTTTTTCTCATTCATATTTTACTGATCTGAGTAAGCTTAAAATTAATCAGTTCGGAATAGAATTTAAATTGAAACATAAGGCATCGGTTTAAAAAAATCTACAATTTGCGTAGGAATAGGTTGGTTATTTAGCATGATAAAATTTAGTTGGAAATTTTAAAATTTCAGGTTAAAGTTCTTAAGTTTTGGAAGTTTACACCAGATTTCAAGTATGGGGTTTTACTTATATTGTGGTTTTTAAAATTATAAAAAATCGAACCAATATATTGGAGGTATTGGGGGATGAGGGGTTTAAGATGGGGGTGGGTAGGGTGGTTTATAAGGATTAAGGTATAAAAAGGGGTGGGGAGGAGGTTTTAAGTATTGGGAGGAGGTTTCAACAAAAAGAGTTTGGGTCAATATCTCTAGAAATTAAGGGTATTCTTTAATATCCCACGATCGTATGTGCTATGTAAGAGGTTCATTAAGTGAAGTCCCTGTGATATCAAGATAAAAAACATTGTCCAATTCTAATTTGATTTTTATAAATCATACATATATATATTATTGAGTAAATGTTAAAGTTATACCTTCAACATTCTTATGTTCATTAAAAGTAGTTTGGGTGGTTGGGAAGAATGATTCAATTCTGGTGAGTGACTCTTGTTGAACCCTAATGTAATGACTATGTAATGGTTTGACTAGACATGCATTTCTCGCCATACCATGATTCTAGAGATTAGTGAATGTAGAAAAACAAAATAGAGAGAGTTGGAGACATTTATCTAACTTATTTCTTTATTTTGCAACCATTTTTCATCATACATGATATTTATTAATTTTGATGGAAATATTAAACATATCATTTTAAATTATTTTTTTTATCACTATTGTCTAAATATATTATATGAAATTTATATATAATTATGGGAATTTTGAGGTGTAAAATGAGCCTCATAAGAGAGATAATAATATTTGATATGGCTAAAAAATGATTACTTTTGAATGTATAAATGTACTAAAATAAAATACTTAATAAAGTACAAAACATTTTAGTTTTGAAGAGTAAACATAAATTAAACTTTTGTAAATAAATTCTAGATTATATTTTTTAAATAATTCACATTAATAATTATTTATTTAATATATTTACATATTTAATATAAAATTTTAAATTTTATTCTTTAGTTTAATATAATACCAGGATAGATCCAAATCCTAGGCTCTATCAAGCACCAAGAGGGATCAAATCTCTAGAGGTGCAAACCTCTTATTCACTATTGCACTCAAAGAGTTATTGATTTGATTCAAACCAAAAGACACATCTTTTTTATTTAAGGTTGACATATAATATTTTTATTATTAATATTTAATATTATTTATGCCCATATTATAATATTTTTATTATTAATATTTAATATTATTTATGGCCAACATATAATATTTTTTATTTTGTTAGGAACTAACATTACAACATCTCCACAATACATGGTTTTAAAACCATGTGCAATGCCCTCCTAAAACCAATGGTTGTTTAGGAGGCCTTGCACATGGTCTTAAAACTATTTGCAAGGCCCTCAACCATGTGGAAGGCCCTCCTAAACCATGTACAATAAAGACATGGGTTGTTTAGGAGGCCTTGCACATGGTTTTAAAACCATTTGCAAGGCCCTCCTAAACCATGTGCAATAAAACCATGGGTTGTTTAGGACAAGGCCAACATTTTGGGGGGATAATTTAATTTTTAATTTTTTATTATTTTGTTAGGTAGGAACATTACAACATCTCCCACATATTGTGTTGTTTTTGTTATTGACAATTTTTTTTGTTTGTCCGCTCTCCCCAAAAACAAAAACAAAAAAATAATAATACGGCTTTCATTTTAATGGTTACTATTTCTTATGACAAATCCAGCTTAAAAAAATCATGAAATACAAGATATCTCAAAATTGATCTTTCTTTGGTTATAATTTTCTAGATTTGATCTTTGAAATAATTTAATAGCAAGCTTTTTCAAAATTAAGAAAATAAAGAACCTAATAAAAAATTGAGTCAAATATTCATATAGTTATGAATACGAACGAAACATACATTTTGGTTTACCTCTAGAAAGATGAAATAAAATGTTAGGCATGAAGATATATTATATTGCAAAATAACTATAAAACCATTTTCAAAGTAAAAACCATTTTCATATTCATAAACCAGTTCTGAGAGGCTAAAACAACGTAAAACTAAAATTTAAAAAAAAAAATGACAAGATTTTATAAAGTTTTTTATTTTTTATTAATAAATATTAAATGATAATTTCATATCTATCAGATCCTGCAAAACAAATAGCTGCAGAGAAATTGATATAACTAAACCCCAAAAATCTAAAATATAACAAATTAATATGCAGTCAAAATCGAAGGGAGAAGAGAGACCTGCCAAAACCCAATGCACAAGATTTGTGGCTCAAAATTTTACACAAACTGTAAAAAAATCAAAGTGTAAAAAGTTAAAACCATTTGTGCCTCTACGATCCAGCTTTGGTATGTTATGGTAATGCTCGTTTTAAAGATTTTGAGTTATTTTATGGTAATGCTCCTTGAGTGCGATGTCTACAGATGTGCATTTGGACAGATGAGGTTGGGAAATTATTAGATGGGGTTAAATTGGGTTAATCAAAATTGTAAGATAGCTAGGAGATGGCTGCGTGAGCCTGCTGGAGCAGGCGCAGGATCACACAGGTTGCCTGAGCCTAGCAGGATGGCTGTGTAAGGCTGGCAGGAGCAGAAAAATGATGTAGATCTTGGAGATGGCTCCGCTAGCACACAGCAGGTGGAGTTTGAAAGCTGACATTGCATTTTGAATTTTTTAAATAATGTTTATATTAGCCATTGTGATTCTCTTATTAGCCTGTTTCTCTATTTAGTTAAAATCAAATTTAAAATTTAAAATTCTTACATAATGCAACTAGGCTTCCAAGTTGAGATACTTCTTGGTGTTTATTATGTAGTATGCTATATTTCTTGGTGTTTATATAGTTGTTTTTATTTTTAATTTTCTATTTTTTTCATTATTTATAATGACATAAAGTTACAAGATCTCCTCAATAAAATTATGTAACTTTAAGAAACCTTGGGTAAAGTTACGGAAAGTTACTTAACCTTATAAGATCTCTACCATATCAAAATATAATATATATTATAGTAATTATAATAAAAAATAAATAATTATAATATATATTATTATATTTTAATATAATAATATTTATGACTATTTAAATAATGCATAATATATATTACTCTATATTAAAAAAGCATAACAAGTGGACTGTATTATAAATAAATTAAATATAACATATATATATATATATATATAAAAAGAGTAGATTATGTTAGATAAGGTGAATATGTTGTTTTATGTTATATATTATATTTATTATATATCTAATAATAAAAATTATAATGTATGACAAAAGTTATAACATATAATAATTTTATTACGTCATAAAATTTTATATATACAATAAAATTTATTTATTATATAAAATCCAAAAGTATTAAATCATGATTATTTTTGAATTTATGTTTGATTATTGATTAATATACAACAAGAAAATCTATCTCTTAGCACTGCACGTGTTAAAATAGAATTTCTTATTTTACAGTATTTAAGCAAATAAATTCATGTGCTTCAATTCAATTATTTTTTACTCCTAAGAAGAAACAGATGGTCTTAACAATTAGGCCCACTCATGCTATAGCATTAAAAATTATTTAAATTGAAATTTGATTATTCCATTGATTTTTTTATGTGGATCTTATTAAATTTGTTGATGCACATTAGTATCATCATTAGGTTTTAATCACTAGCTATCACTAGCTTAAGTACATCATTAGCACCACAAGTTAGCCCCTCTTATATTATATGGTGTTAATATGGGGATATTAGCACCACTTACATTATATGGTGTTAAAGCTGTGATAGTATTTGTTAATCTTAATGGAAATGGAATAGCTCATCATATATGTTAATTAGATAAATGATGTATGATATTTTGACAAGTACGAGAAAGCAGTGATAAGTCTTTTGCCATATCGACACTTACAAATAAATTGTAATTATGAGGGTTTGCACCAACCATGAAACAAATTCACAAGTAATTATTTTTCTAAATAACCCACTTCAATGATTTATTTTTATGTTTTTAATATTAGGCTTTGCAATATATTCAATGGTTTACTTTTTATATTATTGTCACTTCAAATAAATAAATATATGCATTTTACAAAATTATTATTGAAACATGAGAAAAGATAATCTATTTTAATTTATTAAGATTATAAAGATGGCCATAAAAATGTTTTGAATTGAAATTTAATTGTTTGAATGATATTTTTTTAATTAATAGTAGTAACTAATTATAAAATTGTTTGATGGGTGTTAGTTCCATTACGAAGGTTTGAGCATTGTAAGGTCTTGAGGCCCTGGACATGGTTGAGGGAGAAAACATCTACCTTAAGTCTTATAGGAATATTCTAAACATATATGGCCAATAAAACCATATCAAACCACTCTACATGGTTTTGTGAGGGTATTCTTAGCCTATATGTGTGGATATCAATACTATTATGAAATATATATAAGTACATATGGGACTAGTAGTCATTTACATGGTTAAGGGATGAAACCAAGCCTTATGAACTAAATGATGCTTTTAGGGATTCAAGGCTAATAGAGTTGTAGACACCTCCAACCACAAGACATGACTTCTCAAAGAAATACCTAGCCTTATAATAGGGATATGGTTGGAATTTGCAAGGTTTTAAAGACTAGGTATGGGTCTTGGGGCCCTAGACATGGACACGGGAGGAAAATTGAACTTTTGATCCTAAAGGAACTATCTAGGAATATATGGTCAAGAAATACACTTCAAATGAATATAGAAGACCATTTGAGGGTATCCTTGATGTATGAGTTGAGATACAAATTCCATTAGGAGGAACTAAGCAATAGACATGGGTCTCAATGCCTTTTACATGGTCAATGGAGGAAACTTAGGCCTTAGGCCCTAAAGGCACATTATATGCACCTGATTAGGCCCATATCAATGGATTGAGTCACCGCACATGACCTATCGAAGGGATCTTTCACCTCTTATTGGGGATATTAATTACATTAGAAGAATTTGAATAATACATATGGGTCTTAGGATTATGAACATGGTCTACAAACAAAATATTGGCTTTACACCCTAAAAGAAATGTTTATGCATAGAGGGACAAGATCAACACTCAAACCTACCACAAATGACCACTGAAAGATACCCTTCACCTAATAGTGGGATGCTAATGACATTAATAAGTTGTTCAAAATTATGTATGGGTCTTGGAGTTGAGTGAAAGTTTGGAGGAGAAAACCTAAAACTTAGTCCATAAAGGAAGCTTCTAGTTATCTAAGATTTAGATAAATAAATCAAGCTACAACATAACACCTCTCAATGGTATCATTTTCCTTTGAATGCAGATAAGGGATCCATTGGAATATTTGATTAGTAGGAATGGATTTCAAGGAATTTGACATGGTTTGGGGAGGAAATGTGGGGATATGACTCCAAATAAAAATTATAGGTACTCAACGCCATCAACAATACCTCAAACCACCACCTAAGAACTCTCAAGGTTATCATTTCCTTAAAGTGGGGATACAAGTTCCATTAGAACATTTTGGATACTATGTATGAGTCTCTATGCCTTGAACATGATTGAGGAAGGAAAGCTAGGCCTTATTTTGCAAAGTAAATAAAAATGCATTTAGGTTAAAGAACAATGCCTTGATCAACCACACATCAACCTATTGAACATATACTTGGGCCAAGTATATGTCTCTGGGACTTGGAAATGGTTGGTAGAAAACGCTTGATCCTAATCCACTAAATGCATATTAATGGAATATAGTCACAAGAATGATTCCTTGAGCTAAAAAAAAACCTCTCAAGGGGATATTTTACCTCAAAATGGTTATGTGGACACCACTATGAATTTTTTAGCATAAGGTATAGTTCATAGGTCCTTGAACATGGTAAATGGTGGAAACCTAGGCCTTAGGCCCTAAATGGGTATTTTGTGCTTCCAATGCTAATAATAATGCCTTGACCAAACACAAATGGCCTCTCTCTTAGGATTATAAACCTCCCTTTCCCAATTTGGTCAATTATGTCTAAATCAGGAGTCTTTTCAATCTATATTTAGTCACTAGCATCATTGGGTCCACATGGCCTAATTGGGCCACATGTACCAGTTACTAGAGTGTGGGGAACACTAGTTGAGGCTAACTACCACTTACTGCACTTGCATGCATCATTTTAGGAGACTCCTAAACTGATCCCTACAATTTAGAAGCCACTGGGAGTGCTGGAACCAACCTCCTTCACTTAAGTTTAGTTAGTGACTAGTTAAGCCTAATTAGGATTCAGTTACATCCGGTTGGCATTAAGTTAGCACCAGTCATTGATTGATTGCATGTGGGAAGGCGCAATTCCTCACCTACCACATTCAGTTAGGCTAGTTAACTAATTCTAACTTACTGGTACACTGATTGAGACAATAGGGGCTAACTAGTTGGGCTCCGATAATGATTTAGACATGTCTAGTTATCCATGCAGTTAGGTAGAGTCAATCAATTTGAATTCCTCTCTCATGCATTTGAATTGACTGGTTATTAATACCAGTGTATTACATTGTAATTAATTATCCAATTACTTTTGATTAATGAAAGCATTACAAAGTTGCAAGCCATTTTAACACTGTTTCATTCTTCAATTCTGAGTAGAATTATCTGATCTATCTTCTGAGTTGTGTGTTGATCCACGGATCTATGTGCTCAATTTTATTTGGTATCATAGCCTTGGCAGGACAAGAAAAATCTCCTTTCTACAGATCTCCTACTGGATCAAATTTCTTGAGAAAAATTGCTCCTTCCATCTTTGCACCAGAAGCGACAAGTTTACCACATAAATCCTAAGCAAAGGAATTGTTGACCAAGCATTGCTTGATTAACTAAGCTGGGTGTGATGAAAACTCTAAAAGTGCAGGCTGTCCGACCTTATGATGCTCCTTTTGTGTTTTTGCAGGCACAACTTCGAATGGATTCATCATTTCCTCTTCTCACCCCATTCACAAGCTATTCGAAATTGAAGTTGAAGATGATTGCATCTATGAAGAGACAAGGTCGCTATGAGGTGTCTATTGGACTTGGAAAAGAACCTTATGAGAATGAGAATGACTGGCTAAATGATAGTGATGGAGATTTTGGAGAAATAGGTCTGGCCCTTTCTCCTAACTTGCACTACCTCACTAAAACTATTCAATACCCTAAGGATCTCTAGACAAAATTTGACAGAACCTTTGGCAAGCATAATGAGGACCATAATAGTACTTTGGAGAGCACACCCAACACCACAAGAGTTCTTGATCCAAAAATTTTGGCCTCTACTCTCTCTGGTGAAGTTGTTGAAGATGAAGAAGAAGTAGAATCTTCTACACAACCAATTTGAATTGAAGAAAGTATCCTTGAAGTGACTCCTTCTCCTGATGCTCCAGAAGTTAATGAGATCTATGATATCTAATCTTCTCATATGGATGATACAAAAGAAGACATTTGAATATATGATATTGAATAAAAACACTGCTGCACTTCTATGCAAACATTCTTTGGTGATTCTCCTTTAAATTTTGTGCAAAATTTTCCAGTGATTACTTCTGAAAGTGAAGAGGAATTTGATTTATCTCCCTCTAATGTTGCTACTAGTGTGTAGATAAGTAATACCTCATATTATTTGGAAAAACTATTAGATTGTAGGAGTGTTCCATTGCTCTTCCATATCTAGATCTTCCATAAAATTCCTACAGGATTGCATGCACCAATATTCATAATTTTGAAGAAAGAGAAAGTTGTGCATCTACCGTCTCGATGGACCATACTTTTGGATCTAATATGAACTTATTTGGATCTGATATGATCTTATTTGGATCTTATCTGATATTATTTGGTTAAAATTTTATATTCCAAGAGCCTTTAGTCATGCTTGTAGCTACTCTCACCAATCTCGGTGTGAAAAATCAAGTACCCCAAGTCTTCTTCAAAATTGTTGCTGGGGATTTGGTGTTAGTTTCTTTTTAATAGGTTGCTGATATTTTATTTTGTGAATCATTAGTTATTTATGAAGCCATATAATATTATGTAGCTCAAGCATTCACTCTCCACAGTCCCAGGGCTTCTCTACCTTTGGTCACATGCTCATCTCCTCATAGAACTAGTAAAGAGGAAGACATTTTGCATCCGCCTTGAAACTTGCTCCTAACACTTGGGGATGATTTTACCACTCATGGTTTGCTGTTAAAGGCTGAAACACATCATTTTCTTGAGTGTTCCTCACATGGCTCGAATCCTTAAGCACTTTTGCTCTCTTATCAGTTGATTTCAGTTGCTCTACATGGGTCCAGTTTTCATCCAGCAGTTGTCTATGTTCATGATTCAGTTGAGCACATTATTCTTCTTCTAAAGAGGAATATTCCTCTAGACATAAGATGGAGAAGTATACATGCCAGGCCCTAGGATACCTGTGCACAGAAGCACAATATTGATTATGATTGTACCTACTTAGTTTGAGGGGGTGCTTTTTTCCCATGTGGTTTTTTCCCATTTCCTTATATTAAGCAGTTACTTTACTTTAGCAATAAAGGGTGACCTATGGTCTTAGTTACTAGGGACAAAAAAATTTCCAAGCAAGCATTTAAAGGGGTGTTAGGATTATAATCCTCCCTTGTCTAAATTGGTCAATTATGTCTAAATTAGGAGTCTTTTCATTCTATATTTAATCACTAGCAGCATTGGGTCCACATGCCCTAATTGGGCCACATGGACTAATTAGGCCACATGTACCAGTTACTAGAGTGTGGGGAACACTAGTTGAGGCTAACTTCCAATGACTGCACTTGCATACATCAATTTAGGAGCCTCCTAGACCAATCCCTACAATTTAGGATCCACCGAAAGTGCCAGAACCAACCTCCTTTAGTTTAGTTTAGTTAGTGACTAGTTAATCCCAGTTAGGAGTTAGTTACATTTAGTTACATCCAGTTACATTAAGTTAGCGCCAGTCATTGATTGATTGCACGTGGGAAGGCGCAATTTCTCACCTACCGCATTCAGTTAGGCAAGTTAACTGATTCTAATTGACTAGTGCACTGATTGAGGCAACTGGGGCTATCTAGTTGGGCTCTGATAATGATTTAGACATGTGTAGTTATCCATGCAGTTAGGTAGAGTCAATAAATTTAATTCCTCTCTCATGCATTCAAATTGACTGGTTATTAATACCAATGTATTACATTGTATTTAATTATCAACTTACTTTTGATTAATGAAAGAATTACACAGTTGCAAGCCATTTTTGCATTGTTTCATTCTTCTATTTTGAGTAAAATTGTATGATATATCTGGTGAGTTGTGTGTTAATCCACATATCTATGTGCTCATTTTTATATTGTGTAAGAGCCTCGGAAGGACAAGACATTTCTCCTTTGTATAGATATCGTATTGGATCAAATTTCTTGAGCAAAATTGCTCCTTCCATCTTTGCAGTAGAAGTGACAAGTTTACCACAGAAATCCTGAGCAAAGGAATTGTTGATCAAGCATTTCTTAATTAACTAAGCCAGGTGTGATGAAAACTTGAAAAGTGCATGCTTTCCGACCTTACGATGCCCCTTCTGTGTTTTTGCAGTTACAACTTCGAATGGATTCATCAATTCCTCTTCTCACCCCATTCACAAGCTATTCAGAATGGAAGTTGAATATGATTGCATCTCTGAAGAGACAAGATCTCTATGAGGTGTCTATTGGAATTGGAAAAGAGTCTTATGAGAATGAGAATGACTGGCTAAATGATGTTGATGGAGCTTTTGGAGCAATAGGTCTGGCCCTTTCTCCTAGCTTGCGCTACCTCACTAAATCTGTTGAATACCCAAAGGATATCTGGACAAAATTGGACAGAACCTTTGGCAAGCATAATGAGGATCATAATATTACTTTGGAGAGCACACCCAACACCACAAGAGTTCTTGATCCAAAAGTCTTGGCCTCTACTCTCTCTGATGAACTTGTCCAATATGAAGAAGAAGCATAATCTTCTACACAGTCAATTCGAATTGAAGAAAGTCTCCTTGAAGTGACTCCTTCTCCTAATGCTCTGAAAGTTTATGAGATCTCTGATATCTCATATTCTCATATGGATGATACAGAAGAAGACATTCAAATCTATTATATTGAAGAAAAACATTGCTGCACTTCTATACAAACATTCTCCAGTGATTCTCCTTTAAATTTTGTGCAAAATTTCCCAGTGAATATTGCTTCTGAAAGTGAAGAGGAATTTGATTTCTCTCCCTCTAATGTTGTTGTTGGTGTGCAGATAAGTAATACCTTGGATATTTTGGAAAAAATATCATATTGTAATAGTGGTCCATTCTCTCTCCTTGATCTATATCTTCCAGCAAATTCCTATAGGATTGTTGTTGATGTATTTGTAACTTTGGAATGTATTCACCTGTATATCTTATGTATTGTACCCCGATGTTTATTCTGGGAAGTGTCTGTAATGTATTTGAGTCATGTCATGCCCCGATGTGCCTATCGGGAGATTCAATAATGTAAACAAGTCATGTTAAGTCATTGTGGGTAACCCTCCTATTGTTCAAGGGTTAAAGTCCCCACAGTTGTGGGGCCCTAGGGTTATTAGACTATCCTAGAGAAGTTGGCCCTAAATGTGTTATTGTAAGTCGAGGAAATAGTCCCCACCATTGTGTTAAGGATAACCCTCCTTGTTGGTCAGAGGGGCAAAATCCCCACAAGTTGTGGGGCACTAGGGTTATTAGACTCTCCAAGAGATATCAGCTCTAGTAAGTAATTGATAAGTGAGGCCAACATGTTGGAGTGGACATTGAGTGAATGAAAGAATATAAATAGAGAGTGAGCCTCTCTATTTATCACACACACACTCACTCATTGGGGCACATGAGTGAGAGAAGAAGTTCCTGGGACAAGAGAGAGAGTGAATACTATTGTCGGGAGATCATCTTTATGTTTTCAGGTTTTACTTTTGGTGTTGATTCTATCTCTGAGGAAGTTGCGGGGTTTTCTCCTTTATGGTTTCCTCAAGGAAAATATTTGTGTCTATTTTCTCTTGTGTCTTACTATTGTGCATGCTATTCTCTCAATTAAAGATCCTAATATCATAATGCTAGCCTGAATGATAAAAATATAACATGGTATCAGAGCTAACCTGAGAAGAAGACATTGTGCAGCTACAGAAGCTATTGATTCTTAATTTTTGGGTCTCTCTCCACAATCCATCAGAAAAAGTATGCTAGGATGACTCTCCATTGAAGGGCGCATCTTTCTGTCGAAGCGAAATTTGATTCCAAACATTTTCAGTTTTTGGTGCGAGAAATTAGGGATTCTTATAGAAGAGGAATTTTTGAGTGATCCCAGCATAGGATTTCTCTCCTCATAAAAATCAAAGTTTAGAGACCTGGGTCAATATTTTTGGTTGGGTATAACTCCGGAAAGTCAAACCCTAGTTTGATTCGGGCCGAAAAAACCCTAAAATACTAAAACTGATAAGTTTTGGTACATTCGCTATATCTCGGGATTGGAGAAGGATTAGGAGCTGAAAATTTCACAGGACGAAGATACAATCCTGCTTTACACTTTATCCAAATTTCAGCCTCATATTCTCTATATTCTAGGAGATACGGTCCCTCCACATTAGGGTTCCAGCCTCTTCCAGGATTCATACTAAACAGGACACCTGGGGATAATTGCTATATATCGGGATACGAAGGTCCAAATGAAATTTCTAAGGATTTTCCAGAAAGGGTACAGAATTTACTTTCTATGGTCCAATTTTCAGACCCCGAAGATGCAACAGTGACACGTGGAAGTTTGTAAAAATTCGCTATGCTAAAAAGTCTTGAAACAGGTCACCTTGGGAAAATTATCATAAGTCCCAATTGGTGAAACCAATTCTGATGAAACCTGTGGTGTTGGAACAGGGATAGGAGAGGATACCTCAGTAAGACGTCTTAGACACATAGGAGTAGTAATTTCATAGATATTGCAGAAACAGTATCAGGCATTTCTGCAGAAAATATTGGAAAAATAGGGTTTCCTATTAAGGGAGCTTCCCTCCACTGTTTTCAGAAAAAGAGTACAATGGACAGCTCAAATTGAAGAGGTCTATCTTTCTATCCAATCAGATCTGAAAGATTCCAAGTTTTGAAAATTAGGGTTTCTCTGACAAACCCTAGATCAGCTAGCTCTGGAACCAGGACGGACACCTCAAATCAGTAAGATCTAATCTTTTGCTATTTCCATTTGAGGTTCTCATTTCAAAGTGATGTATCACATAATCTTAGTGAAGTTGACAAATTCCAAGCATGGAAGTATTTGATCTCTCTAAAGAAAATGAATTGGACACCTACATAAGTAGAGAGGTTCCAGTTTTAGAGGGAGATGAGGCTAAAATCCTTACACAGGAAGAACTTGGTCAAGGCCAAGAAGATCATTGTTGATTCAATCATGGATCACCTTGTACCACAAGTGTCTTCCCTAAAGACACCGAAAGAGATGTTTGATTCCTTGAACAAGCTATTTGAAGGGAAGAACATAAATCAGAAGATGAACTTAAGAAACCAGTTGAAGAATGTGAAGATCCATAATGCAGAGACCATATAGTCATACTTTACGAGGGTCTCTAAAATCAAAGAACAACTTGTAGCAGTAGAAGAAGAAGTGGAGAATGCAGAAGTGGTGATAGTCACCTTGAATGGCCTCCCAAGATCATGGGATTCATTCATGCAAGGAATGTGTTCCAAAAGGAAGTGGTTACTTTCAGTAGACTCTGGGAAGAGCACACACAAGAAGAAGCTTGACTCATAATAAGAGAAAAGAAGATGGGAAAATCAAGATCTCACCATCCAAAGAAGGTCCCTCAAGTGATGAGGAATATGAAGAACTCAACTCTTGAAGAACCTTTTATCCATCTTAGCATTTGGATAAGAAACGATTTTATTATGAACGAAGAAGATGATGAAGCTGAACGCTCAAGACGGAGTCTACCCATGAAACAAATAAAGATAAGTATTCAATTGTCATTTCATAATATTACTTTGTTATGCATTTGTTTATATTCAGTTGATGTATTATGCATGATAGAATGTTTGCATTAATGACAGTATACTACTAATACGCATGTGATGGGTAAGTAGCTCATGGTGCTATACAACTCTCCATTGATACTTATCTAGATTGCAACCTCTTTGCTGACATATTGGATTAGTGCACAATCTCAATGTTGTCCTGGTGGAGATGGAAGGCATCTAGAAACGTTTCTGTGAGATATGGATAAATGTTGTATTGGCTAAAATAGTTGCATGATCATATATTTTTGCATAAGAATTTTCCATTATGAATATGCATTATGAAATGTTTCTAACCATACAGCTAATGCATTTGACTTGTAGGAAAGATTGCGTACATAATCACCTACAAGAAAAGAAGGACGAGACTTGTTCCGAAGAAAAAGTGACGACAGATAAAGAACAATATGATGAATACAGTGAAATCATTGATGCAAAACCTTTCAGCTATGAAGAAGTAATCAAGAAGAAAGGGAAGACCAGTTCAAGAAGAATGATGTCTAGGATGCAGTATCAATACATGAAGGGAAGTTCGTAGTTCCATCATGCAGTAGATGGAAACATCATGGGATACAAGGAAATATTCGTAGCATGAGACTTCTCATGAAATGAAGGCATAGACTACAAAGAGACATCTGCAGCCAGTGGGAATTGAGACACATGACAGGCAGAATCATGTGTGCAAATGAAAGAAGGCCTTGTACAAGCTCAGAAGACACCCATGAGATAACACATACATGATGAGCTTGATGAATATCTTAACCTTTGCTACAAGGTTGAACATGAAAGCCTATAGAGGATCTTGGTATCCAATGACCCTAGATGGATACATAGAATATTAGTAGTAGAGGAAGCTACTTGTCACTCCAGTACATAATGTTTCAGTGCATAGAGTACGAAAGACAGAGGGAGAATGATGCTTCACTTCAGAGGGAGTGACTGCAAAAGATCCTGAGGTTCGACATGGTATGACAGGATGGACAAATTACTGATGACTCTAGGCTTTACTGAGATTAAAGTGGATTCCAACCTTTACTTCAAGGTTGAAGATGGAAGTCCAGTGATGCTCTTGTTATATGTTGCTTCTGTTATATGTCGATGACTTGTTCCTGACAGAAAATAGGAACTCATTAAAGTTGTAAGGAGGAGACTTGCTGCTGAGTTCAAGATGAAGGACTTGGATATGATGGCATGGAGGTGTGGCAGAATATCCCTAGGACAAGGGAAGTATGCAGTAGAGATCCTGAAGAGGTTTAGGATGATGGATTACAAGGCCATGACCACAGCTATGGCATCGAACCTGAAGCTATTGAGTGTTGCTTCATTAAGAGACGGTTGATTCCACGATGTATCGTCAGATGATTGGGTCCTTGATGTACCTGATGAATACGAGACCAGATATTTTATTTAGTTTGAACACCTTGAGCCAATTCCTAACAAATCTAAGACATGTTCACTTGATTGTTGCAAAGCATATTCTAAGGTACCTGAAGGGTACAGTTGATTACGGGCTCAAGTATGAGGCAAATCAAAAGATTAACTTGGAAGGTTATGTTGATTCAGATTGGGTAGGCACTTCCATTGATAGGAAGAGCACTTCAGGGTGTTGCTTCAGTATGAGATCAGGTGTGATCTCTTGGTTTAGCAGGAAGCAGTCCTGTGTAGCACTGAGTACAGCTGAAGTAGAGTATGATGCAGATTGTTTAGCTAGTTGTGAGGCAGTATGGCTAACGAAGCTACTATCTAATTTATTTGATCTCCAGTTGGATTCTACTTGTATATATTGCGACAACCAGAGTTGTGTGAAGTTGTCGGAGAACCCGGTCTTCCATGACAAGTCAAAGCAAATCGAGATCAAATATCACTATATCAGGGATACGGTGTAGAGAGGAGCAGTGAAGCTCCAGTATGTTGCGATGGACAAACAGATAGCTGATGTGTTAATGAAGCCATTAGCCAAAGTGAAGTTTGAGTACTTCAAGGAGAAGCTTGGTGTTCTCTAAATTGAGGTTCCCTCCAAGGGGAAGTGATGAGTTCGTGAGCCATTCTGACATGGTGAGAGGATTGGTTCCTTCCATGGTTATATGTAAGGGCTGACCCATTCTGTCATGGTGAGAGGATTGGTTCCTTCCATGTCAGATATGAGTGTTGATCCATTCTGATGTGACTGTAGGATTGGTTCTTTCATGATCAGATATAAGCGTTGATTTCCATTCTCTGAATGGAGGTACCTGGTCAGTTACCAGGAATACTCAGTCTGGGACTGAGGGCCATTCTGATGTGACTGTAGGATTGGTTCCTACATGATCAAATATAAGTGTTGAATTCCATTCTTGGAATGGAGGCACCTGGTCAGTTACCAGGAATACTCAGTTTGGGATTGAGGGCCATTCTGATGTGACTGTAGGATTGGTTCCTACATGATCATATATAAGTGCAGAGACATTCTAATGTGACTGTAGGATTGGTTCCTACATTATCAGATATAATTGCAAATCCCTTCTGACATGCTAGATTGGTTCCTCACATGGTCAGATGTAAGTGCAGAGCCCTTTCGACATGTAGGTAGGATTCGTTCCTTGCATGGTCGAATGTAAGTGCTGGGCCTTTCTCACATAGATGAAAAGATTGGTTCCTCTCATGGTCAGATGTGAGTGTTGGGCCTTTCTGACATAGATGACTGGATTAGTTCCTCTCATGTTCAGATGTGAGTGCTAGGTGTGCCTTTCTGACATGGTGTTGGATGTGTTCCTCTCATGGTCAGATGTAAGTGTTGGGCGGGCCATTCTAACTTAGGATCAGATATACGTGCTGAAAAATAACTAAATGGAGGCTAGGCCTACAACCAGCATGAAAAAGGGTTGGCTCTATAGAACTTCCTGTGATGAGAAGAATCAAGAGATAGCACCTGTGATGATGATCCAGCAAAGATGTTCCAAAACCAGAGATGATCCAGATCCAGTGATGATCCAGATCCAATGACGATGATCCAGATCCAGATGAAGATGATGAGAACTCAATTATGATCCAGATGATACAGAGAAGAAGAATTGTGCTGATAAATTGTGTCGAGAGAATACCTTCCTAGTTAAGAGGAAGTGTTGATGTATTTTTAACTTCAAAATGTATTCACTTGTATATCTTATGTATTGTACCCTAATGTTTATTCTGGGAAGTGTCTGTAATGTATTTGAGTCATGTCATGCCCCGATATACCTATCAGGAGATTCAATAAAGTAAACAAGTCATGTCAAGTCATTGTGGGTAACCCTCCTATTGTTCAAGGTTTAAATTCCCCACAGTTGTGGGGCCCTAGGGTTATTTGACTATCCTAAAGAAGTCATCCCTAGGTGAGTTATTGTAAGTCGGGGTAATAGTCCCCACCATTGTGTTATGGATAAACCTCCTTTTTAGTCAGAGGGGAAAAGTCCCCACAATTTGTGGGGCACTAGGGTTATTAGACTCTCCTAGAGATGTTGGCTCTAGTAAGTAATTGATAAGTGAGGCCGACATGTTGGAGTGGACATTAAGTGAATGAAAGAATATAAATAGAGAGTGAGCCTCTCTATTTATCACACACACACTCAGTCATTGGGGTGCATGAGTGAGAGAAGAAGTTGTTGGGACAAGAGAGAGAGAGATAATACTGCTGTCGGGAGATCGTCTTTATGTTTTCAGGTTTTACTTTTGGTGTTGATTCTATCTCTGAGGATGTTGCAGGGTTTTCTCCTTTATGGGTTCCCCAAGGAAAATATTTGTGTCTATTGTCTCTTGTGTCTTATTGTTGTGCATGTTATTCTCTCAGTTAAATATCCTAAGATCATAATGCTAGCTTGAATGATAAAAATCTAACAATTGCATGCACCAATATTCAAAATTTTGAAGAAAGAGAAAATTGTGCATCTACCGTCTCAGTGGACCATACTTTTGGATATGATATGGAATTATTTGGATATGATATGATATTATTTAGATATTATCTGATATTATTTGGTTAAAATTTTATATTCCAATATCTTTCAGTTATGCTTGTAGCTGCTCTCACCAATCTCGGTGTGAAAAATCAAGTACCGCAAGTCTTCTTCAAAAATGTTGTTGGGGATTTGGTGTTAGTTTCCTCTTATGAGGTTGCTGATATTTTATTTTGTGAATCATTAGTTATTTATGAAGCTATATCATATTATGTGGGTCAATAATTCTCTCTCCATAGTCATAGGGCTTCTCTACCTTTGGTCACATGCTCATCTCCTCACAGAACTAGTAAAGAGGAAGACATTCTGCATCTTCCTGGACACTTGCTCCTAACACTTGGGGATGATTTTACCACTCATGTTTTTCTATTCAAGGCTGAAACATATCAGTTGCTTGAGTGTTCTTCATATGGCTCAAATCCTCAAGCACGTTTTCTCTCTTATCAATTGATTTCAATTGCTCTACATGGGTCCATTTTTCATCCAACAATTGTCTATGTCCTTGATTCAATTGAGCACATTATTCTTCTTCCAAAGAGGAATATTCATCCCTACATAATATGGAAAATTATACATGCTAGGCCATAGAATACCTTTGCACATAAGAACAAGATTGATCCTGATTGTACCTGCTTAGTTTGACGGGGGGATTTTTTCCCATGTGACTTTTTCCCATTTCCTTGTATTAAATAGTTACTTTACTTTAGTTGTAATGGGTGACCTATGGTCTTAGTTACTAGGGACCAAAAATTTTCCAAGTTATCATTCATGGGGGGTGTTAGGATTATAATCCTCCCTTTTCCAATTTGGTCAATTATGTCAAAATTAGGAGTCTTTTCAGTCTATATTTAGTCACTAGCAGCATTGGATCCACATGGCCTAATTGGGCCACATGTACCAGTTACTATAGTGTGGGGAACACTAGTTGAGGATAAATTCCACTAACTACACTTTCATGCATCAGTTTAGGAGCCTCCTAGACCGATCCCTACAATTTAGGAGCCACTGAAAGTGTCGGAACCAACCTCCTTTAGTTGAGTTCAGTTGGTGACTAGTTAAGCCTAGTTAGGAGTCAGTTACACTTAGTTACATCCAGTTAAATTAAGTTATAACAAGTCATTAATTGATTACATGTTGGAAGGCACAATTCCTCACCTACCACATTCAATTAGGCTAGTTAACTGATTCTAACTGACTGGTGCAGTGATTGAGGCAACTGGGGCTAACTAGTTGGGCTTCGATAATGATTTAGACATGTATAGTTATCCATGCAGTTAGGTAGATTCAATCAATTCAAATTCCTCTCTCATGCATTCAAATTGACTGGTTATTAATACTAGTGTATTACATTGTAATTAATTATCCAATTACTTTTGATTATTGAAAGCATTACACAGTTTCAAGCCATTTTTGTATTGTTTCATTCTTCAATTCTAAGTAAAATTGTCTGATCTATCTTGTATGTTGATCCACAGATCTATGTGCTCAATTTTATACTCTCAAGGAGATCCTTCACCTTCAATATAACATATGGAATCATTATGGTGTTTTTAGAACTATGTGTAAGTATCAAGGCCTAAACCAAGATACAATGATGAAACATTAGCCTTAGTCCTAAAATGTAGCCTTTGAAACTCAAGGGCCATGGATAAAACCTTAACCTACCACACATGGCCTCTATGTAGGACATTTTTCCTCTAAGTTGTAATATGGCACCATTTAAAGGTTTTTAGCACCAAGGATGGGTCATGGGACCATAGACATGGATAAGAGATGAACTTAAGACTTAGTATCTAAAACAATATTTTATGTAGCCTACTTCAAGAACAACACCTTGAACCATCACACTTGATCTCTTGAGAGGATCGTTTTCCTCCAAGTTGGGATATAGGTAATTAGGGCCAACAACATCATGCTAAAACATCACACATTAACTCTTGAGGGTGTCCCTAGCCACCAAGTGGAGATATGGTCATCGTCAAGATTTTTTTAGCACTAGGTTTATGTGTTAAGGTATTAACAATGGTTGGTGTAGGAAGCTCATGCATTGGATATATAGGAAACTTTTAGTCCTAAAGATATAACAATGATGTCTCCAACCACCAAATCTAACCTCCCAAGGGGATATTTGTTCTTATACTTAGAATCTAGGCACTTTTAATAAGTTTTTGAGGATTAGGTATGGGTCTTGGGGCCCTAGACATGGTTAAGGAATGGAAATTGTGCCTTCAGACATAAAGGAAGCTTCTAGGTATCTATAGCTAAGAATGACATTTTGAACAACTACAATATACCTTTCCATGTATCTTTGGAATTTATGTGGGTTTTTTTGTGGCATAGAGATAATTTTAAGACCCATTATAGGTGTCAACACCTTGTACATGGTTGGGGAGAAAAGAGTGGGACTTAGGTCCTAAAGGAAATTTTAGGCATATTTGGCTAAGAACAATGCTTACAACCACCACACGTGACCTCCCAAGAACATATTATTCATATAAATGGTGATATCAGTGCCATTAGATATTTTTGAGAACCTGGTATGGGTATTAGGTGCCCTAGATATGCTTGAGGGAGAAAAATTGGGCCTTGGTCCCTGATTTTGTTTTTTAAGAATCTATGGCCAAGAAGAACAAGTTGAACAAACACACATGGATTCTTTAGAGTATCTTTAGTGTTTGAGTAAGGATGTCTATGTAATTATATGGTTTTTAATAGTAGTTAGGTTTCTTGAGGCTCTATACATCATTAAGGAAGGAATCACATGCCTTATCCCCTAAAAGAATCTTTGAGATATAAAGAACCATGAACAATATTTCTAAGAAACATATATCACTAGAATAGGATAGCATTGGCCTCAAAGAGAGGATGTTATCACATTTAGGATGTTTTGAGCATTAGATATGAGTTTAGGGGCCTCGACATTGTCAAAGGAGGAAACCCAAGCCTTATCCCTAAAGGAAGGTCTAGGAACGCAAGGACAATAATAATGTATCAATGTATATACCTTTGGCTGGTATGTTTTACCTCAAATTGAGATATGTGTGTCATTGGGAGTTTTCTAGAGCTAGGTATGGGTACTAGGGTCTTGGACATTAACATAATTATAATCCATGAATTATAATTCCTCAAAACACCATGCATGACTTCGTAGGGGTATCCATTTTACTATGTATCTAAGTCTTGTGGCCTTGGGGCCTTCGACATGGTTAGGGGAGGATACCTAAACCTTTTCCCCTAATTAAATCTTGTATCCATCTAGGGGTAGGAATTTTGTCTCCACCAACCACACACAACCTCCTAATTTTTATAATTGGCCTATGATTGAGGATGTTGTTACTGTTATGTGTTATTAAGTAGTATGTGCATGTATTAATCCATTGGGAATTATGTTCCATGGAATAATACCATGTTTTTGGCCTTAAATAAATCATTGAGGAGTCTAGAACCAATGGCACTACCTAGAAACACCATACATTACTTCAAAGGGTTATATATAGCACTATGTATAAAGTTCGTGTGGCCTTGGGGGCTTGCACATTGTTACTGGAGGCAACTTCAATCTTGAGCTCTACATGATTCTTCTATCCATCTAAGGCTAAGAAAATTGCCTCCATTAAAAACACATGGCCTCTTGAGGGTATCATTGACCTATGATTCAATATGGTGTTTCTACTATGTGGTTTTGAATAGTATCTACATGTCTCATGGATTTAGGAATGACATTTTAGGGAAAAAAACCATGTATTTTTCCCTAAAGAAACAATGGGGGCATCTTGAGTGATGGAAAATTCATAGAGCACCATTCATGAACTTGCATGGGTATCCATGAAACTACATATCCATGTCTTAGGTCCTTGGGACCTTGGACAGGGTTAAGGGAGGAGACTTGAACCTCTGGACCTAAAGGAATATTATAGACATCAAAGGCTAGAAAGATCACCTAAACCAACTATACATGGCCTCTTGAGGGTGTCATTGTCATATTATTGAGGATATTAACACCATTATGTGGTTTTAAGAGGTATGTAGGTGTCGTGGGACCTCGAGAATGATGTTATAGAGAATAATACCATGCCTTTGTCCCTAAATAAACCATTGAGGAATCTATACCCATGGAAAATTCCTCAAAGAACCATGCATGACATTCTTTACCAGGGTATCCATTGAAATTTGTATCTAGGTCTTGGGTCCTTGAGGTCTTGAACATGGTCAGTATAAGAAACCTGAACCTTGGGCTTAAAGAAATATTGTATATATCCGAGGCTAACAAGGTTTCCTCCACCAACCGCACATGGTCTCATGATACTAACCACACATGGCCTCATTGGCCTATGATTAAGGATTCCAATTCCATTATGTGGGTTTGAAAAATATGTATGTGTCTCAATGCCTTGAAAATGACATTCCATGGGAAAGACCATGCATTTGACCCTAAAGAAACCATTAAGAAATCCAAAACCATGAACAATTCCTTAAAGCATCATGTGTGACTTTGCAAGTCTATATATCATGCTATGTATCCAAGTCTTGGGGACTTAAGGGACTGGACATGGTTATGGGTGGAGGCATGAAGATCAATCCCTAAAGGATATTTTAGCCATCTAGGGATAAGAAGGTTGTATCCACCAACAACACATGGACTTTTGAGAGTCAATATCCTATGATTGAGAATTGCAGTGAAATTAGGGTGTTTGGAGGAGTATGTACATGTCTCAAAGTGTTGGAAATGAAGTTATAGGAAGGAATATCATTCTTTTTTCCCTAAAGAAACCATTGAGGATTCTGGAGCCATGAGAAATTTATTGAACAACCACACATGACTTTGTAGGGGTATCCATGGCACTATGTATGTAGTTTTTTTGGCCTTAGGACCTTCGACATGGTTAATAAAAGAGACCTAAACATAGGGCCCTAAAGGAAGCTTCTAGAATCGCCTTATGATTGAGTATGTTAGTACAATTATATGATTTTTAGTAATATCTACTTGTGTCAAGGCCTTGGGAATGATTGTCTAGGGAATAAGACTATGTTTTTGGCCCTAAATTATTTCTCAAGGCATTTAGAGCCATGAAAAATGTGTCAGGGAATGATGCATAAATTTTTAAGGGTATACATGGCACTATGTATCTAGGTTTTCTTCCTTGGGTCTTTGGACATGGTCAGTTAAGGACTCTTGATCCTCAATCCCTAAAGAAATATTGTAGCCATCTAAGGCTAAGAAGGTAGGCTCCACCTGTTACAGGTATAAATTAACTGAGAGGGGGGGGGTGAATCACTTAATTAATATTTTTCAGCCAAATTACTTCTTTTAACTTAGAATCAATAAAATTTATGGAAGTCAATCTTTGCTATGAATTCAGAGTTATAAACATAAGACCAGATAGCATAAAACACAGCATTCAATCACAACATTTAATCACATATATGATACATAGATATTTTCACAAGGAAACCCATAAGGGGAAAACCTCTTCTTCTTATGATGTCAAAGGATTCAATGGCTGTACATTACTTCTTATTTGAGCACCGACTCAAAGAGGCTGCAACCTCTGAATGCAAGCACCAACTTGCTAAGAGCACCAAATCTCACTGTAACCCAGCACCAACTGGGTGAAGACACCAATATTCAATTTCTACAAGCACCCACTTGCAGACAGAGACATAAAGTCTCTCCTAGCACCTCCCTACCTCCCTTATTTGCTAGACTTTCCAATAGAATCAAAATGAAACAATACAGATATGTCTCTGCTTACCAAACCACTATGCTCTATTCAACATCGGCTCTCTGCTCCTCTGTTGTGTTCAACTGTTCAGCACATTCTTCTGTTCCTCTGCTCTGTTGCTTTGCTCATTCAGTATCAGTTTACAGCACTGATCTCTTAATACTCTGCACACCATTACTCTTCTCAAAACAGCTAACAATCACAACTGTTTATGATCAATATATATATATATATATCATCTTCTAAGTTCATTTCTCTTTCTGTTTCATCGAAACAACATTCTCAAACCATTATAGAACCGGTTCAGCTTCAACATCCTCAAACCATTATAGAAATGGTTCAGCTTCAACATCCTCTGTACACATCCTTACTCTTTGAATCATCATTACAAGTAGTTACTAAACGGTTCGCATTTCAGGTTCATCATAACTGTTAATCCGCTTGCTCGAATACTCTTTGAATCCTCAATTGTTCAGGGCTCTTCGTATTCCTCTTCAAAGATTACACTGATCCAATATGGTACAATGTATCAAAGAAGTGGTGGGTGAAATGACAGAGTTCGCAAGCAACATCTCCTTCCACAACATCGGAGGTTAGAGGAACATATCCTTCCGCAACGGCGGAAACTTAAATGCTGTTCAAAACAGATCGAACATCAGAGGTTGAAAGAACATCTCTTTCTGCCACGTCAGAGGTCGAAATAACATCTCCTTCCGCAATGGCGGAAACTTAAATGCTGTTCGGAATGGATCGGAAGTCGGAACGATAAGTGCAACGATGGAAACTTAAATGACGTTTGGAACGGATCGGACATTGGAGGTCGAAAGAACATCTCTTTCCGCCATGTTGGAGGTCGAAAGCAACATCTCCTTTCGGAAGTTGGAGGGATTTTGACATCGGAAGCCAAAAGCTTCGCACAGCCGCAATGGCGGGAAGAAAAAGACTATGGACACGTAATCCACATCGGAAGTCGGAGCGCTTTACACTTCGGATGCTTAACCACTTTGGGAGCTGCAACGACGAAAACAAAAAGACAACAACCTCCGATCTAAAACTTTAGTCTGAATCTCAGCCGATTGAGCCAGAGTTCATCGGAGAAAAATATCGAAGCTCGTTGTTTATCATTCTCCCACAACGGTGGAAGCACAAATGACTAAAACTTCCGCAAGGCGTTAGATGGCAAGGCCCCAACAACAAATACTTTATTGCATGCTCAAAACAGTTATGAGGGTGCCCAGTTAACATTTGGTGATAACCTTTGGCGGAGTTTCCAGTTGGCATTTGACATATGGTTCCGTTTTGGCACAGCTCTATCATATATATATAACGTTATAGCGGAGTTCAGATCCTTGGCATGGCGGGAATGTCTCACATATGGAACTGTTCGTACTTCGCAATTTTTGTGATATCCATTCGGTAAGTGGATTTTCCATAGACTTTAGTCTGAATCTCTAGCACCTCCCACTGTTCGATTTTCTTCATTGATACCTGCGTGCCTGCCTCCTTTTCAGTAGATTGCCACATCCATTTGACATCAGTTCCCCTTCTCTTTATAGCAGATTTCCATCAATGACAATACATTAAAACTTTAAGACTGAGCACTAGTTACCATCTACTAGTCCTGAACACACCACTCTGAAAGATATTCCAACAATCTCCCCCTTTGACATTGATGGCAATATCTCATTCAACTAGTCACATTTCTCCCTCTTTGACATCAAGGGCAAAGGATAAACCTGGGCAGATACGGTATGTCTGATGACTAGTCTCCCCCTGACAAGATGCACTAAGAAAACGAACTGCCATTCCATGCTGTAAACAAAAATAAGATATACAATAAACACAGACTCCCCCTAACACAATGCATGAGTTACTGAGACAAGGACTGAACACCCAGCTTCTGACGCAGATATTCAAACTGAGCTGTGGATAAAGGCTTAGTAAAAATATCAGCAATCTGTTCGGTAGAAGGAATATAATGCAACAACACTGCTTGAGTAGCCACTTGTTCATGCAAGAAATGGTACTTTATGGGAATGTGTTTAGTTTTGGAATGAAGAACAGGATTCTTGGAAACACTGATAGCACTAGTATTGTCACAGTGAATGGGAATAGGCTCAGAATACTTTACGTCTAGATCAACAAGAGATTGAACCATCCATAAAATTTGAGTACAGCAAGTAGCAGCAGCTATGTACTCTGCTTCAGTAGTGGATAAAGAAATGGAACTTTTCTTTTTACTTAGCCAGGAAACCAAAGACTCTCCTAAGAAGAATGCTCCGCCACTTGTACTTTTTCTTTCATCTACACAATTAGCCCAATCTACATCTAAATATGTTATTAGCTGAAAGTTCTGATTTCTGGGATACCACAGACCATAAGAGAGCGTACCTTTCAAGTATTTGAATATACGTTTCACAGCTAGTAGATGACTCTGTTTAGGAGCAGCTTGAAACCTTCCTACCATCCCAACAGCATGCATGATATCAGGTCTTGATGCAGTAATATATAACAGGCTTCCTATCATAGATTTGTACATCTGTTGATCCACTTCAGGTGAAGAATCATCTTTGCTCAACTTGCAGCCACTAACCATGGGTGTACTCACAGGTATGGAGTCTTCCATTTGAAACTTCTTTAACATCTCCTTTAGATACTTTTCTTGAGAAAGAAACATACCTCCAGGTTTCTGACAGATTTGAAGACCAAGGAAATAGGACAACTCACCAATCATTGACATTTCGAACTCATATTTCATAGTGTTAGCAAACCACTAAATAGAAATATTATTAGTACAGCCAAAGATGATATCATCAACATAAACCAATACAATCAGTAAGTCATCACCTTCAGTTTTGACATATAAATTGTTGTCCACAGAACCTCTCTTGAAGCCTTTGTCTTGTAGATATTTGTCCAGTCTGGCATACCAGGCTCTAGGTGCTTGCTTCAACCCATACAAAGCCTTTTTCAGCTTGCATACATAGTCAGATTTACCTATGAGTGAAAATCCTTCAGGTTGCTCCACATACACTTCTTCTTCTAAATTTCCATTGAGCAATGTTGACTTGACATTCATCTGGTATACTCTAAATCGTTTGTAACAAGCATAGGCTAGAAACATTCTGATAGCCTCCATTCTTGCTACTGGAGCAAATGTTTCATCGAAGTCTTGTCCTTCAATCTGAGCATAACCTTTGCAAACCAGTCTTGCTTTATTCCTTACAATCTGTCCTTCTTCATTTAATTTATTCTTATATACCCATTTGGATCCACTCACATTCTTATCTGATGGCCTAGGAACAAGTTCCCAAGTGCTATTCTTTTCAATCTGGTCCAGCTCTTCATTCATGGCTGCTACCTAGTCTTTGTTTTTCCTGGCTTCATTAAAACATTGGGGCTCAATTGTAGAGAGAAGAGCAATATGAGACTGTTCAGATTCCTGCAAAATCTTCCTTCTAGTCTGAACACCTTTACTCTCATCACCAATGATTTGGCTTTCAGGGTGATTTTTTCTAATCATTCTGGAAGAAGATTGTACAGTGTGCTGTTCAGGTTCAGCTTTCTCATACTCTGATGATTTAGATTCTTCCTTCTGGGATTCTGGGACCTGTTCTTCTGTCTCTTCATTTGTATCTTCCAAACATGAATTGTCATCATTCCTTTGACTGATATTTCCATGACAATCTTCATCGACTTTCACATCTATGCAATCTACTATTTTACGCAGCCTCTTGTTATAACACCTATAGCCTTTGCTTTCTGTAGCATATCCTAAAAATATTCCTTCATATGCTCTGTCATCATACTTGCCCAAATTTTCATCATTATTCTTGATATAGCATTTACTCCCAAAAACTCTGAAATTTTTAATGGTTGCAGGTCTTCCAAACCATAAATGATATGGTGTTTTGTCACTGTTTGGTCTCAAATGAGCTTTGTTAAGAATGTGCACAGCTGTATGGATAGCTTCCACCCAGAAGCCTTGAGAAATATCCTTTTCCTTCATCGTTGATCTGGCCATCTATT
This sequence comes from Pseudotsuga menziesii, assembly GCA_001517045.1. NCBI lineage: Eukaryota > Viridiplantae > Streptophyta > Pinopsida > Pinales > Pinaceae > Pseudotsuga > Pseudotsuga menziesii. The sequence continues at coordinate 128,267 of LPNX010579622.1, forward strand.
GGACTGTTCTGTTTTGTCTTTCTACCACTCCATTTTGCTGAGGAGTTCCAGCCATTGTATATTCTTTCCTGATGCCATGCTCATCACAGAATTTTTTAAACTATCTTGAACTGAACTCTCCTCCTCTGTCAGATCTAATAGATTTAATATTTCTTCCAGTCTGATTTTCAGTCAGGGCTTTAAATATCTTGAATTTAGCAAATGCTTCAGAATTCTCTTTAAGGAATGCAACCCATGTTAGTCTGGAATAGTCATCAATTATGAGCATGAAATAGTTCTCCTTACTTGTACCTTCTTTATTGGATGGGCCACACAGATCCAGATGGACTAGTTGAAGAGGCTTATTTGTGGAGGGAACACTCTTTGACTTAAACTGTGTTCTAGTTAACTTCCCCGTCTGACAAGGTTTACACACTTCATCACGTGGTTTAGATATTTCTGGAAAGTCCCATACTGCTGCTCTATTTTTGAGTTTTATTAAATGATCAAAATGTAGATGTCCCAGTCTTATGTGCCACAGCCAGCTTTCATCATATTTGCTGAGATAACACTCTTCTTTTTCTTCTTTTAAAATGTAAACATTATTCTCAGCTCTTATTCCTTTGGCAACCAGTTTTCCTGAGGAAACATTTTTAATTTTATAATCTTTAGCAGTGAACAAGACTTCACACCCTTTGTCACACATTTGACTCACACTGAGAAGGTTGTGCTTCAACCCATCTACAAATAACACATCTTGAGCCTTTCCTTTACCATTGCTAAGACTAACTATTCCCTTGCCTCTGATCTTTCCTGGTGCATCGTTTCCAAATGTTGCATTCCCAGATTTCTGCTCTGACATAGAAATAAACTTCTCTTTATCTCCTGACATATGTTTTGAACATCCACTATCAATGTACCAAAGATTCTTCTATTTCTGAACTAAGAGAACGAGATTACAATGAGAACTTTCTTTCTTCCTCCATACATTCCGTTCAGTTGTATATTTCATTTTTGGTTCTGTTTTGTTCTCCTTCAAGTTACATTATGTAGCTTTATGCCCAAAGTTGTGACATATGTAACATTCTGTTTCGTTGTATAGAAGATCAAACGGGTTAGTATTTTTTTTTTTGCATTCTTCTTTTAATAGCTGATTGAGATACATGACCCATATGATTATACATTGATTGATGTGTCATCTGTTTGTTATTTGACATCCTTCTCTGAATGTTTCTGAAATTGTAAAAACAATTGGCAGCTCTGTGCCCAAAGTTAGAACAACAGAAACAATAACCATTGAAGAAATTAACATACCTAACTCTTGGTGGATTTCTAGAAGAGTAATGTATTGAGTTATGATGCTCATAATTGTAATTTTGATCTACATACTTGATTCTGTTATATGGCTCTTTTTCATGAACTCCTGACTGTACCGATTTGCTATTTAGATCGGTATTCTCTTGCTTTTTATCACTCTTTGATTGATTTTCATTATTGTCTTTACATGCTTCAACATTTATTATTCTGGGGATTTCTGCCTACTTGCTATTCTGAAAATTAATCAAGGTTGATGATTCTTTGCTTTCTGAATCACTGCTACTTGCACCTTGACCATAGCCTAGACCAAACTTAATCTGAGGTGACCTCTGTCTATTTAGAATGTTATTTAGCTCTTCTGAAGCTTTGATACTAGAGATATTCTGATGATATAAGGCTTGAAATTTTTCTAAATCCTTCTTAACCATTACTACTTCTTTCTCTAGATGTTCACATCTAACTTTACTTTCAGCTAGTTGTTGTTTTAGAGTCTCTTCAATTTTCTTTGCCTCTTCCAACTCTAGCTTTATTAGAGAGATGTATTTTCCATTGGTTTCATACTGGATTAATAGCTGTTTTTGTTTTCTTTTATTTATTCTTAGTCTATCAATCTCCTCTAGAGCACTCATCGGCTCTCCCTCCATTTCCATAATGGCATCTTCATCATTCATCTCTGTACAACTCATCTCTAGATCCTCTATAGCCATAAGCATGAAATCATTATCTTTGTTTTCATGGGAGGATTAACTTTCTGTGGATTCATCATCATCATTCACACGTAGACTTTTCTTCTTGTACTTGTTTTCTTTACTATATCTCTTCTTTAGAAATTTCTCTTCATCTGCAGAACTCTGTTCTTTCCTTATATGAGGGCATTTAGCAGCAAAGTGTCCTATTTTACCACAGTTAAAACATTTGAAAGGCAGTTTGCCTTTGTATTTCCCCTACCCCGTTTTCATTCTTCTCACAAATTTTTCTTCTATTTCATCTACATCTGTCTCTGTATTCTTTTCAGCTTTAAAAGAGGCTTCTCTGGATGGGTTTTGGTCTTTACTAATCCTCATTTCATAGGCTGTCAAAATTCCTAGTAATTGCTCAAGAGATAACGTTTTAAGATCACTCATTTCTTCTATAGCTGAGACTTTAGGGTTGAATCTGTCAGGCAGAGATCTCAAGATTTTATGAACAAGGAAGGTATCATCATCACTTATTTTTTCACCAAGAGCTCTCATAGCATTTACTAACTCTTCAACTCTCAGGAAAAATTTACTAATACTTTCATCTTCATTCATTTTCAGTTGTTCAAATCTTATCCTATGAGTCTACAACTTGGCATCTTTAACTTTCTCATTTCCTTCATAGCTGCTAATAAGCTTATCCCACATTTCTTTGCCAAAATCAAGATGCATTACTTTTACAAATTTAGTTTCAGCAAGACCACTCAGAATAGCATTCATTGCTTTTGCATTGAAAGTAAACTCTAGCTTATCGTCTTTGGATGCTAGCAAAATAGGTTTTGCATACCCAGTCTCTACTACTTCCCAAACATCAACACCTAGGGACATTAAGTATGTTCTCATCCTAACCTTCCAGAAAGAAAAAATTTTACCATCAAATATGGGTGCTTTGTTTATTGATCCATCTTGACTAGCCATTTTAACTCTTCAGGATCTACCTTAACCAAATGGAACGCTACTCTGATACCAATTGTTACAGGTATAAATTAACTGAGAGGGGGGGGGTGAATCAGTTAATTAATATTTTTCAGCCAAATTACTTCTTTTAACTTAGAATCAATAAAATTTATGGAAGTCAATCTTTGCTATGAATTCAGAGTTATAAACATAAGAGCAGATAGCATAAAACACAGCATTCAATCACAACATTTAATCACATATATGATACACAGATATTTTCATGAGGAAACCCATAAGGGAAAAACATCATCTTCTTATGATGTCAAAGGATTCAATGGTTGTACATTACTTCTTATTTGAGCACCGACTCAAAGAGGCTGCAACCTCTGAATGCAAGCACCAACTTGCTGAGAGCACCAACTCTCACTGTAACCCAGCACCAACCGGGTGGAAGCACCAACTTCTAGTTTAACCCAGCACCAACGGGGTGAAGACACCAATATTCAATTTCTACAAGCACCCACTTGCAGACAGAGACATAAAGTCTCTCCTACCACCTCCCTACCTCCCTTATTTGCTAGACTTTCCAATAGAATCAAAATGCAACAATACAGATATGTCTCTGCTTACCAAACCACTTTGCTCTGTTCAACATCGGCTCTCTGCTCCTCTGTTCTGTTCAACTGTTCAGCACATTCTTCTATTCCTCTACTCTGCTCATTCAGTATCAGTTTACAGCACCGATCTCTTAATACTCTGCACACCATTACTCTCCTCAAAACAGCTAACAATCACAACTGTTTCTGCTCAATATATATATATATATCATCTTCTGAGTTCATTTCTCTTTCTGTTTCATCGAAACAACATTCTCAAACCGTTACAGAACCGGTTCAGCTTCAACATCCTCAAACCGTTACAGAAATGATTCAGCTTCAACATCCTCTGTACACATCCTTACTCTTCGAATCATCATTACAAGCAATTACTAAACAGTTCGCATTTCAGGTTCATCATAACTGTTAATCTGCCTACTCGAATACTCTTTGAATCCTCAACTATTCAGGGCTCTTTGTATTCCTCTTCAAAGATTACACTGATCCAATATGGTACAATGGATCAAAGAAGCGGCGGGTGAAATGATGGATTTCGCAAGTAACATCTCCTTCCACAACATCGAAGGTCGGAGGAACATCTCCTTCCGCAACGACGAAAACTTAAATGCTGTTCAAAATGGATCGGACATCGGAGGTCGAAATAACATCTCTTTCCACCATGTTGGAGGTCGAAAGAACATCTCCTTCCGGAATGGTAGAAAATTAAATGCTGTTCGGAATGGATCAGAAGTCAAAACGATAAGTGCAACGGAGGAAACTTAAATGATGTTTGAAACGGATCGGACATCAGAGGTCGAAAGAACATCTCCTTCCACCACGTCAGAGGTCAAAAGCAACATCTCCTTCTGGAAGTCGGAGGGATTTTGACATCGGAAGCCAAAAGCTTCGCATAGCCGCAATGGTGGGAAGAAAAAGACTATGGACACGCGATCTGCATCGAAAGTCGGAGCGCTTTACACTTCAGATGCTTAACCACTTTGGGAGCCGCAATGGCGGAAACAAAAAGACAACAACCTCCGATCTAAAACTTTAGTATGAATCTCAGCCGATTGAGCCAAAGGTCATCGGAGGAAAATATTGGAGCTCATTGTTTATCATTCTCCCGCAACGGCGGAAGCACAAATGACTAAAACTTCCGCAAGGCGTTCGATGGCAAGGCCCCAACAGAAAATACTTTATTGCACGCTCAAAACAGTTGTGAGGGTGCGCAGTTAACATTTGGTGATAACCTTTGGCGAAGTTTCCAGTTGGCATTTGACATATGGTTCCATTTTGGCACAGCTCTATCATATATATATATAACGTTATAGCGGAGTTCAGATCCTTGGCATGGCAGGAATGTCTCACATATGGAACTGTTCGTACTTCACAATTTTTGTGATATCCATTCGGTAAGTGGATTTTCCATAGACTTTAGTCTAAATCTCTAGCACCTCCCACTGTTCGATTTTCTTCATTGATACCTGCGTGCCTGCCTCTTTTTCAGTAGATTGCCACATCCGTTTGACATCAGTTCCCCTTCTCTTTATAGCAGATTGCCATCAATGACAATACATTAAAACTTTAAGACTGAGCACTAGCTACCATCTACTAGTCCTGAACACACCACTCTGAAAGATATTCCAACACCACCAACCACACATGCTCACTTGAGTGTATTATTATCCTATCATTTAGGGTGTCAATGACAAAAGGTTTTTTTAAGTAGTATGTAGGTGTATCAAGGACTTGGGAATGTTGTTCTAAAAAAGAAGACCAGGCCTTTGGCCCTAAATTAATTGTTATGGAATTCAAATCCATGAACATTTCCTCAAATTACCATGTAATATTTTGGAGTGGTATATGTATTTCTATGTGTTTGGATATAGTGGCCTTAGGGCCTTGCACAATGTTAGTGGAGGATACCTAAAACTTAGGATCTAAAGGGATATTATAGACATCTATAATGAAGTAAGTTTCCTCAACTAGCCACACATGGTCTATTGAGGGTGTCACGGTCCTATGATTTAGGAATTTGGTGCCATTAAGTGGTTTTAGAATTATGAAGGTGTCTTAGACCTTTTAGAATGTAATTATAGGGATGAAGACCATACATTTGGCTCTAAAGAAACCAATGAGGAATCTAGAGCCATGCACAATACCTCAAATAGCCACACATGACTTTGCATGGGTATCCATGGTGCTATGTATCTGTTGAAATATTGTAACTTCAATGGATATTCTAAATGTATTTTACTGATGTACCCAAAAAGAGATGTTATTATTCCTTTGTCAAGATATTATTATTGCAATTGGTCATCGTAGAGTCATGAGGTAAAGCCTCCATTGTAAGTTGGGTCATTAGTACCCTAATGAATATAATAAAATATTGTTTTGTGATTTCCAAGGTGAAGTCGACCCAGACAGTTTAGTGGCGCCAACTTGATTAGGGTAAAAGTGAGTTGACAAAAATAGTATAAATAGAGTGGATGTGCTTCTCATTTGAATATAGACAGACTCACTTGTTTAGTGCATAGGAGAGAGAGATACATATAACCAAGGAGGAGGAATACATTCTTTGGGGTTTTATCTTATACATCTTATAAACAAGAAGTTTTGTTGGGTTTTCTTCCCCTTGAGGGTTTCCCAAGATAAATATATGTCTATATTATGATTGTGTTTCTTTTAGTTATTCTGCATATTCTACTATTGTGAATTTTCATTTAAACACTAATGATATCTAGACAAGCATATGAAATATTAACATGGTATAAGAGCTAGCTTGAATAGAACAACTTTCACAAGCTGAAACTCTCTCTCTGCTCCATCCAAAATAAATTACGGGTTTTGAAAAAGTTGGAATCTTTTGAATATATGCTACATAGAAATTTGCACCTCTCCAAAGTGCATATATTGAGCCCAGGATTGAATTTTTTGGGTGGTTGAATCTCTGGGAAATCCAAACCCTAGTTTGAACCTAAACTAGAAAACTGCAGAAAACCAAAACCATAAATTCTGCAGAAATTGGAACCTTGCAAGTAACATATGAAGGGTGAACATTTGGGATTTCCATAAACCAAGTGGAACAACCATATCACCTCATTCAAGTGCTGTAACAACCCTCAAAATTCACAATTTTATTTTTTATTTTTTATTTACTGCAAGTAACATTAGAAGTTCCTAGGAATAAATCTAAGAGATGTTATACATCTTAAACTTCTGTCGTAATGATAAAAGGATTTCGTAACCTACAAGATTTATGTAATATTATTACTATTCATTGTTAGTATGCTTTCTTACCACCTTTGGTTGATTCTATGTCATATAATTTGGTTGATATTGGTTTGGGAAAAACACTATTTTTATGCATTCTGTTGAAAGTATTGTTGTAAAAAACACCATTTGTTGTTTCTTCAGTTTATTCTACCTAAGATCTTAATAAGGTAAGTATTACAGTCTTACTTAGCCTCCAAGGCTAACGCATGAAATGGAGTTTTTACCTTGTGCGGGCTGAGGAGTTCTCCCTTGAATTTGAAAAGTAACTTAGGTTGCATAACTTCAAGCTCACATAAAAAGGGTCATCAATGGTTTTGAAACACAACTTGTTCCTAAACACAACTATAATACAAACCTCAACTATATACTTTATTCTCCGTGGTGAGGGATTACACCATCGAATTTGGTTTTGAAGGTTAAGCGATTGTTGACTTAGTCCTTAATCTTTACTATGGTGACAACTGTAACGAAGGACAAGTCATAACTCAATCCTTGTGCAAACCATGTGACTATAATAAAAACACTCCTTTGTGGAAAAAGGACATAAATCAAATCCCTAGGTTTTTAATGTATCTCGAAAGATGCAATCGTCGTTTTAATGGTGTCTTGTTTGGTTTTAACGCTCTTGGCCTTTTGCTGTTTGGATTTGTAATATTGCTAAGAGAGAACGGAGATGGAGGGAAAAAGGAACTCGACCCTCATCCCTTTCAAAACCTGACAAAGGTAGATTTACTTGCGATTGAAGTTCAGAATATTAAAAATGAAGAAGATGGAGTGACTCTGTCTGGTTCTAAACACGCCAAGAAAGGTAATGTCTCTGATGTTAAAACCCATACTTTGTATTTTTTTTTAAATTTAGAGATAGCTTTAAGATCAGTTTTCTTTTTTTTTTAACCTCTACACTTTGTGCGTGCAAGAGGTAATAGAGCGGTCCTCTACAATGAGGCCTTCGGTGAATTTTTGACTCAGGAGACACTCAAACTGTAAGACTCGTAGTCTTACCTTATTGTGGCTCTATGGACAAGCCAAGTATTCTTGGTGTATGCTAAAAACCTCCGTATTTTTGAAGCTTATCTCTGTTTTCTTATTCGTTGTTATGAAAGTGGTAAAATGACTTTGGTAAATTGGAACGCAATCCTCTATGGAGCCTTAAATGACTATGCCACTCTTTGAAAGTTATAATGTATCTTGATTCGATTCTCTGCTATTTATTTTTGATTTAATAAATTATATCCTTGTAGAGACCCATGAGGGTTTGTATAATTTTCTTGTTTTGTTCATCCATAAGGATATTGTGTTTGTGATGTATTTTATTTTTATGTAACCCAAACCTTCACTTCAGTTACAGATTGTAAAGATATTAAAACAATAGTGAGGCCATGAGGCAAATGTGAAAGAGTTTGATAAAGTTGATAAAATACAGGGTTGTTTTACCGTCCATAACTTTGCTTTGATATTTACAAATGTAGTTAACCTAAAATATTACGACAGTGGCGTAAATACCCTAATAAAGTGATTTTTGAGGAAAAAGTCGTAGAATCTATGGTAAAGTTAGTTGTTTTTTAGATCTTCCTACACTGCAACATCAATACAACTGTGTAAACTTTTGTATCAATATGACTTAGTGTTTTATAGTTTGTATAATAATTATGTCCAGAAGGATTTTACTATCGTAAATACTTGGAGAAGATAGTCGTAAGACCTCTGTCAACATATTTTGACTAAAACTTTGAAACTAGCAGAGTAAGGAGTTATGTGTCTGACTAAACTTTGCTTAAAATAAAAAATTGTTTTTAACCTTAGAAAATGTTCTGCTCATGATACCTTTAGTTATAGTATTTGATAAGCTATATTGATCTTTAAGAATTGTATTATTAGAGAACAAGTGTATCCCTAAGGCTTCTATAATTATCTATGGTTTTTGTAAGAGCTTTGTCGCAGTTACGACTATGTAAAAAGGGCATACATACGTCATGTAACCGTTTTAATACTTTAATCTTTGCTGCAGAAAGAATTCCTTCATTCTTTGTTTTGTTTATTAGTTTTTATTTTACAACTTATAAATGTTTATAATATTATTGGCCGTGAAGCCATTTTTAATGCTACAACATGTAAAGGAGGCCAAAGGGCCATGGTTTAAATACTAGGTTCTTTCTTTGACTATATACTGATTTGGAATAAATTAATAATATGCCCTAAGGTTGTATGTAACTTTCTTCTGTAGAATAAATACTGTAGATAACAACACCATCCTAACTTGAAGCCTGTAACCAGTGCTACGGTATGTCAATAATCTCAACTTGGTGTTATTAAGCAACTCACTAGTTAAGAAACTGGGCTTAAGTTACCTTTATAAAGAACTATTGTGAAACTAGTTTAGTTATTACTGTTCATTTACAAACCTAGTTATTACAAATTAGTTCTAGAGTTTGTTTTAATGAGACGGGATACTTATCCTGGAAAGTTTATTGTAAAATCAAGGGTATTTGGGAGGAAAATTGAATCTGAACATTGGATGTCTCATAAGTTCCAGGTTAAACTTAATCCTATATAAATCTTAATTAAGTTTTAACCTTAATTAGTTTATAGTGTTGTGTATGAGTTATGTTCTTAGGCATATATGTGTGTGTGTGTGTGTGTGTGTGTGAAGATTCTCATAATTGAATATCTATGTTGTAGTAGGTCTCTATATTTGTTTACTATGAGAATTTTACAATTCCTTACTACGATAGAGTACTTACTTGATTCTAAGTTTAGTCTACATAATTCATATCACTATTACTAACATTTCACCAGGTTTTAATACCGTTATAAAATAATCTAACTCTAATACAAACATAACATCATCTAGGTTATGAAATACTTTTACAGAAAATAATAATTCAGTGGATCTATCCTTTAAAATTTTATATCAATAAATGTAGTTTTCCTAGAAGGATCCAAATAAAGATATTATAATATACCCAATCATCCTATTTACAGTTCTAAAGCATATTCCAAATTAAAGTGCAACTTCAGAAATCAAATAACAATTGAACCTGGATAGAATGTAGAAAGGGGACAAACACCCCACAGGAGACTGTTCCACCCAACCTTCTCATGAAGTAGCCAAAGTTACTTGCTTAGGACCCCCTATCCTGTTCACTAAACCACTAGGATGAATATCTCTACCACATAGGTGGATTTTGCAACTCGACACTCAGTTGTAGACTTAACTCAGCAAATCACTTTAGCTATCCCCTCATCAAATTCCTTGTGTTCCTGACTTTTCAGTTTGCAGCAGTCACAAGTTTCATTCACTTAGAAATCTGAATGAGTAGTGAGCCTCCTGCTCAATTTGATGGTTTATATAATATTTTCTAGGTCTTTGGGTCAGTTTTGGAATTAAATGAGACACCAACTTAGTTCCCCCTCTCAGGGACATGACCACTTTTTTAGGGATTATGCTCCTGCAACAGCTAGAAAGTGAAATGCTAGTGCTTCCACTTTTCAACCAACCTTCTACAGCTACTCCTTCCTCCTAGTGGGTCAATGAATACTCATTTAAAAGTATCCATTGGATAGGTGTCTCCTTTATTTAATTATAAAAATAAATAATTCTTCAATTACAATCATCCTTGATCCACTTGGTCATAAACTTTACAATAAATTTAACATAATTTTTTTCTGAAATAAATAATAATTTTTTTTTTCAGTTCTGGGTATGTTACAAACACCCCCCGGAAGCTTAACATAGTCCTCGATGTTTCTTAAGTTATTCTGAATCTTCTTGGAACAGATCTAGATATGCCACCCGCATATCGGTCTCTAATTCCCAGGTCGCTTCATCTAGACTGAGGTGTTTCCATTGCACCTTTACTTGTCCAATGGTACTATTCTGGAGAAAATTTTCCATCCTGTCGAGAATACAGTCTGATTCCACCAAAAAATATTCTTTTAGTTCTACCTGAATCACATTCTAGTCGATCACATGATTAGCATCATGTACATATTTATTCAAAATAGAAATGTGAAAAACATTATGTACTCTAATATGTGGTGGCAAAGCTAATTGATATGCCACTGGCCCAACTCTTGCCAATATGTTGAATGGTCCGCAATACCTGGGTGCTAATTTAGCACAACTCCCTAGTTTAAAGGAGCTCTTTTTGGGTTTCACCTTAACAAACGCATGCTCACCTACTTGGAATTCCTTTGGAGTTCTATTAAGGTCGGCATGACTCTTTTGTATGTCCTGAGCAATTTTCAAGTTGCTTTGTATATGTTTCACTGTTAGTTCCAGTTCTTTTAACATGTCAGGCCCTAACATCAATCTATCTACTATATTTCTCCATGTAATAGGAGTGTTACACTTTCTACCATATAATATTTCAAAAGGACTAAGCTTTGTTGAAGCCTGATAATTGTTACTATAAACAAATTCAACTAAGTGCAAATAGTCTTCCCACTTCTTGGGATAGTCTCTAACATACATTCATAACATGTCTTTTAGTACTTGATTGACTCTTTATGTTTGTACATCTATTTGCTGATGGTAAGCAGTACTGAAATTCAATTTAGTGTCTAGTCCTCTAAATTAAGTTTTCCAAAAATTACTAGTAAATTTAGGACCTTTGTCAGAAATTATTACCTTTGGATTTCCATGCAAACATAATATTTCTTTCATAAAAATGTTGGCAATATTAGCAGCTTTATAAGTTGTTTTAATAGGTATAAAGTGTGTTACCTTCCTTAGTTTATCCACAACTACCATTATTGAATCATTTTGTTTCTAGTTTTTAGGTAAGCCAGTTACAAAATCAAGATTGATGACTTCCCATTTCCAATTTGAAATTGGTAGTGGATGTAAAAGACCTGTTGGGTGTTGATGTTCAACTTTAACTTGCTAACATTCTATACACCTAGCTAAAAATTCAGCAACTTCATTTTTCATATTAGGCCAAAAGTACTCTTTTCTCAACATGGTTATCATCTTTTGATACCACGGATGTCTAAAATAAGGAATTTTTTTGTACTTCATTCAAAATCAACGATTTAACTTTCGATATATTTGGCACATAAAGTCTTTTTTATATAGTATTAGACCTTTTCATTAAAACTGTAATCTGCAATCGTATTTTTAGATACATTTTGAGTTACATTTTCTTTTAAACTCTGGTATTCTGGATCCAGCTTTATTCCTTCTTCCAATTTATCTTCTAAATCAGTTTTATAACTGCTAATGGCAGCTACAAAAATTGCTACTGCATTTTTGCTTAATAAATCAGCCACTTTATTGTCTTTCCATTTAATGTGTCTAATTTCAAAATCATACTCGCTAACGAAGGATAACCACCTAGCTTTCCTTGCATTTAGATTTTGTTGATCAAATAGGTATTTTAGGCTTATGTTATCAAACATTAGCAAAATTATTTTACCTATTAGGTGATGGCGCCACATTTTTAAAACATGGATTATGGAAGCCAGCTCTAAGTCATAAGTTGTGTAATTATTTTTGTGAGTTTTTAACTTTCTTGATTCATATGCAATTGCATGAACTTCTTGTGTCAGTACTCCACCCAAACCTTCGTTGCATGCATCAGTGCATATGACAAAGTCTTTTTCTGGATCCGCTATTTTTAGAATTGGTGCAGTGGTTAATAGTCCTTTTAGTTTATTAAAACTATTTTCTCATTTCTAATCCCAAACAAATTTCTTACATTTTTTCTGCAATGATGTTGTAGGATTTACGATTTTCGAAAATACTTCAATAAATTTTCTGCAATAACCTGTTATAATTCCCATAAAGGATCGTACTTCAATTACGTCCTTAGGAACATACCAATCAATTATTGTTGAATTATTGTAACTTCGAAGAATATTCTAAATATATTTTAGTGGTCCCCAATGCTCCTATCAGGAGAATCACTTATATTTCTTTGTACCCCAATATTCCTACCAGGAGAATTACTAAAAGACATGAGGAAGTCCCCTCTGTTGTAAGTCGGGTCATTAGTACCCCAGTTTTGGTTACTCGATCCTACATAAATGAGTCAAATATTAAGTGAATGAAAGAATATAAATAGAGGGAGGCGCTCCTCATTTTAGACACACGCACACTACCTTGTGTAGCGCATAAGAGAGAGAGAGAGAGAGAGAGAGAGAGAGAGAGAGAGAGAGAGAGAGAGTTGTAGCTGGAGAAGGAGGAGGATTAGTCTTTTGGGTTTTACCTTTTATATTTTTGGGGCATCTATACTGAGGTACCTTTTGCTGGGTTTTTCCCTTTAGGGTTTTCCTAGTATAAATCTGTGTTGTTCTTGTAATATTGTTTCTTTCAGTGATCCTGGAATTGAGTTTTTTGGGTGAGTGAGTTTCTAGGAAATTCAAACCCTAGTTTAACAACTACACCAGAAAACGACAGAACTAGAAAATAACTGGAAGCTACAGTACTGAATCTCACAAGTCAGATATGGAAGGTGAAGACTTGAGATCTCCACAATCCAAGCACACCAGTCAACTCACCTTAGTCAAGCACATCTCCTGGTAAGTTTAGTTTCTCATTTCGTAGAATTTCAATTTGTTGTGATTTTCTGACAAGATGGCCCCAAGCACTAAGCTTGAGGACAAGCTAGAAGGCATAGAGAATTTCCAAGAATGGAAATACAAGATTGGCCTCATTCTCCAAGAGAATGATCTTGATAAGTATATCGAAGAGGAAATTGCAGAACCTGAAGAAGCTAAGCTAAGGAGAAGCACAAGAAGGATATGATTAGGGCATAGAGGATTATTGCTGACTCTATCAAATATCACTTGATCCCTCAAGTGTCATCCCAGAATACTCCGAAATAAATGTATGATGCCCTATCCAGAATGTATGAAGGTAGAAACATCAGCATAAATATGAATCTAACAACTCAACTGAAGAGCACCAAGATGAGTCATGAAGAATCCATCTAGGACTAGTTCACAAGGGTCTCTCATATCAAAGAACAACTAAAATCCATTAGAGACAAACTTGATGAAGATGATATGGTTATGACTACTCTCAATAGGTCTCCCTAGAGCTTGGGAGCACATGACGGGACAAAATAAAACTCTGTCAATACTTGAAGAAATAAATCTCCTCAGAAAGTATCTCTAGGAGATGACTATCAATATCCGATCAAAGGAATTGGGGAAGCAAGCTACAAGCTTGATTCAAGAAATCTCCTGAAGAGGAAAGAAGTACTATATGTACCAGGTCTGAAGAAGAATTTACTTTCTATATTAGCTTTAGATAAGAATGGATTCGGAGTTGCATTCATAGATGGCTAACTATTCATGTGGCCCAAAGGGAAGAATATTGAAGATGCAATTGTCATTGGTGAAGAAGAAGGAGGCCTGTAAAAACTCAAGGGACCTTCAAAAATAGCCCTTGTTCATGAGAACTATGGCATAGAAGGCTTGTTCACATCAATTACAAATCATTACCTCATGTGAACAAAGTACTGACGAGATTACCAGACATGAAGATCAAACATGAAGGAATTTGCAAAGGATGTGTCAAAGGAAAGAACGTTAAGAATCTATTCCCAAAGAGTGAAACAAAAACAAAAGGTATGTTGGAATTGATTCATTCAGATGTGTGTGGTCCAATGTCCTCCAAATTGTTAAGTGGTTTCGAATATTATATTACCTTTATTGATGACTATTCAAGAAATACATGGATCTACTTCTTGCAAGAAAAGAGCGAAGTGTTTGAGAAATTCAAGGAATTCAAAGCCTTGATAGATAATCTTTCAGATAAGAGAATCAAGACACTCTAATAAGACAATGGTGGAGAGTATACTTCAAAAGAGTTTGAATCCTTCTATAAAGATGCCAGAATCAAGAGGGAACTAACCACTCCCTACAATCCTCAACAAAATGGTGTTACAGAAAGAAAGAACAAAACATCATGGAGGCAATGAAGACAATGATATATGATCAAGATCTTCCAATGCATCAATGGGAAGAAGCAGGAAGAACAGTTGTCTACATACATAATAGAATATCTGACAGTGCTCTTGGATTCAAGACTCCGGAAGATATGTTCATTGGAAAGAAGCCTGAGGTAATTCACCTCAAGATATTTGGTTGTCTAGTATATGTTCATATACCAAAAGAGAAAAGAACCAAGTTGGACCCTTCCGGAAAGAAGGGAATATTTGTTGGATATTGTGAAGTGTCCAAGGCATTCAGAATTTACATTCCTGGATTTCGTCACATGGAAATCAGTAGATATGTAACATTTGATGAAGAAGAATCTCTCAAGAGATCAGAAAATGTCAACATGAAGAAGTGTATGAGGAATATGTACCTCCCAGAAATATAGAGACTGCATCCCTCCCTGAAGATGAAGTACTTGAAGAGCATGATATAATAGAACCACAAGAACCTCCTACGATGGAGATATCACGAAAGAGAAATCCTTCTTGGGAAAGAAATTATACACGAAGCAGAAATATATGGAGCTCCTGAAGGCTCCACAAGGATAAGCAAGAAGCCCAATCCATTTTATAGCTATGTGGATCTGATGTGTGATATGGTGGATCAAGAACCTACAAACTACGAAGAAGCAATACAGAAGAAAGAATGGGTAGAAGAAATGACTGAATAATACCAGTCAATAATGAATAATTATGTATGGGATATAGTTCCCAAGCCAGAAGGAAAGAGTGTAGTATCCTCCAAATGGATCTACAAGATAAAACATGTAGATGGTGGAAGTATCGAGAAGTATAAAGAAATATTTGTGGCCAGAGGTTTCTCTCATAAAGAGGAAATTGATTATGAAGAGACATTTTCTCCAGTAGCACGGTATACTTCGATTAGAACTATCATGGCACTTGCATCCATGATGAAGTGGGACTTACACTAGATTGATGTAAAGACAGCCTTCATGAATGGTGTGATTGAAGAAGAAGTATACATAGAACAACCACAAAGATTTCAAGTTGAAGATAGAAGTACGCACGTATGCAAACTGAAGAAGGCCCTGTATGGATTGAAGCAAGCTCCTAGATCTTGGTATGGGAGGATAGATAGTTTCCTAACGATCTTGGACTTTACCAAGAGTAAACTCGATCCTAACCTTTACTATAATGTTATAGAAGATGAACCTGTCCTACTATTACTATATGTGGATTATCTATTTCTGACAGGGAATGAGAAATAGATTGTGGAAAGCAAGAAGAAGCTCACTGAAGAATTAGAGATGAAAGACCTTGGGTTAATGCATTATTTCCTAGTCCTAGAAGTATGGCAAAGTTCAAAAGGAATCTTCTCAACTAGGGAAATTATGCAGTAGAGATATTGAAAAGATTCGATATGTTGGAATGCAAATCCATGGCCACACCCATGGATTCCAACCTGAAGTTGTTAACTGATGACTCATCAAAGTTAGTGGATGTGACTCAATACAAACAGATTATTGGGTCGTTGATGTATCTAACAAATACCAGACTAGACGTTTGTTTTGCTGTGAAAACCTTGAGTCAATATCTAGTTCAACCTAGACGTGTTCACCCGATAGCTACAAAATATGTGATGGGATATCTGAAAGGGACTATAGACTTTGGTCTATACTATAATGGAAACGATGAGTACATATTGTATGGATATATGGATGCATATTGGTCTAGAAGTGTATCAGACAGGAAAATCACATCAGGTGGATGTTATAGTCTGGAATCTGCTATGATTTCATGGTTTAGCAGGAAACAGTCCAATGTTGCTCTTAGCACAACTGAAGTAGAATATATAGCAGCTTACTCTGCTAGTTGTGAAGCCAAATGGCTTTGGAAGTTGATGTCAGGTTTATTCAACCTGGATTTGGATACTATTGTGATTCTATGTGATAACCAAAGTTGTATAAAGATGATAGAGAACCCAGTGTTCCATGATAGATCGAAGCACATAGAAATCCGGTATTTATACATTCGAGATATGAAGCAAAAGGGAGCCATAAAGCTCCAATATGTGAGTAATGATGAACAAGCTGATGATGTGTTGACGAAGCCTCTGTCCCGGGTAAAGTTTGAATACTTTCAAGATAAGCTTGGTGTTGTTCGGAAAGACCTTTTTCGAAAGGGGGAGCAATGATGTTGCAGTGGGATTGTATCATCCCTGGACACTTGTCCTAAAGTGATCCGATGACTTCGGTACTCGAGAATGAAGAGGGATTGTATAGTAAAGGTTGTAAGGCTTATGCAGTAACGGTAACCAATGAAGAAAATTTAAACAACATAGATAAACTAAAATTGGAGGATATACCAGTTCTAAAAGAGTATGCAGATATATTTCCAAAAGAAATTTTGGGACTACCTATGAAAAGGGAACTAGATTTTACTATTGAGCTGGTGCCTGGTGCAGTACCCGGCTCAAAGTCCCCCTATCGAATTAACATACTTGAACTTAATGAACTTAAGTCACAATTAAAAGAACTTCATTAGAGGAATTTTGGGGTCTAAAATGGGCCTCCTAAGAAAAATAATAAAATAATAGTTAAAATCATAAAATAATAGTTAAAATAATAAAATAATATTGATTAATTTTGCAGGAAGAAAGAAAAAAACTACTTTTTGTGTTCGTATTTTCGACATATCTCCCTG
>LPNX010579622.1:145785-262876 GCA_001517045.1 Pseudotsuga menziesii
TATTTCTTGGTTTTGGGGTAGCAGGGTCCGTCAAAAGTATGCAGTGTGGGTACTCGTTGGATGCGGAATCAAATTCCGCATCCAACGAGCTCTCCCGATCAAAATTTGAGTAAAAACACGGGGAGATATGTCGAAAATACGAACAAAAAAAGTAGTTTTTTTTAATGACAAATATGTCAATTCAACCATTATGGTTGACTTATTTTATTGAAATTCTATTGGTTCTTGAATTCCAACTCAAAAAAACTTATTTTGGCACGTTTTCTTATAAGGCCCATTTTAGACCCCAAATTTCCTCTAATGATTGACAAGAAATATATTCGACCAAGTGTGTCTCCCTGGGGGGCACCTGTCATTTTTTTTAAGAAAAAGGACGGGACACTACGACTTTGAATAGATTATCGTCAGTTAAATAAGATGACTATTAAAAATAGACACTCGCTACCTCGCATAGATGATCTGTTTGATCAACTACGTGGAGCCACAGTGTTTTCTAAAATTGATTTACGATCTGGATATCACCAAGTTAGAATTAAAGATAAAGACATCTTTAAAATAGCTTTTAGGACTCGATATGGCCATTATGAGTTCGTTGTCATGCCATTTGGGCTTACTAACGCTCCATCTCTTTTTATGTGTCTAATGAATAATATAATGCATAAATATCTTGATAAGTTTGTGGTCGTGTTCATCGACGACATATTAATTTATTCGAAATATGAAGAAGAACATAAGGAACATTTAAAAATTGTTTTGCAAGAGCTACGAGATCATCAACTCTTTGCAAAGTTTAGTAAATGTGACTTCTTTAAAGATAAAATTTAGTACTTAGGTCATGTGGTGACTAAGGAAGGAATTTCGGTGGATCCCGAAAAGATAAAGGCGGTTGAATATTTCCCGTTTCCTAAAGACATAACTGATGTTCGATCCTTCATGGGAATTATCGATTATTACCGGAGGTTCATCGAAGGGATTTTGAGAATCGCAAACCCGATAACCTCTTTGCAAAAAAAGGGAAAGAAATTTGATTGGAATCAAAAGTGAGAGGATAGTTTTAAGAACTTAAAAAGCTTATTAACCAGCGCACCTATTTTAAGAATAGTTTATCCAATAAAGATTTTATAGTGTGTACTGACACCTGCAATGAAGGTTTAGGTGAAGTATTGACTCAAGAAGGGCATGTTATTGCTTATGAGTCTAGGAAATTAAAAATTCATGAAAATAATTATGCAACCTATGACTTGGAATTAGCTGTTGTCATACATGCTCTAAAGATGTGGCATCATCATTTAATTGGAAGAAAATTTATTCTAATGACAGATAATAAAGGACTAAAATATCTATTAGATCAACTTAACCTGAATGTTAGACAAGCTAGGTGGCTAGCTTTTCTAAGTGAATATGATTTCGAAATTCAACACATTAAAGGGAAAGAAAATAAAGTTGTTGATGCATTAAGTAGAAATGAAAATCTGAACTTTACAGCAGTTATCAGCACTTATACAACATATCTGGAAGAATAGCTTAAAGTAGGGTTAGAACAAGATGAAATTTACCAAAAATTACAAGCAAAAGCAAAAGAAAATCCAATAGAAAGTCTAAGTACAGGGTACAGCTTGAATGAAAAAGGATTTTTACTATATAAAGACAGAATGTATGTACGTGATGTACCTAAAGTTAAGTTATTAATTTTAGACGAAGTCCATAAAACTCCTTACTCAGGCCATCCGGGTTATTAGAAGACTATAACTATGTTAAGAAAATAACATTTTTGACCAAACATGAAGACTGAAATGGCAGAATATATCACTAGATGTTTTGAATGTCAGCAAGTAAAAACTAAACATCAACATCCAGCTGGACTACTTCAGCCATTGCCCATTCCTAGCTAGAAATGGGAGATAATTAGTCTTGATTTTGTTACTGGACCGCCTAAAAATCAGAACTTAAATGATTCTATAATGGTAGTGGTTGACAAATTAAGTAAAGCAACCCATTTTATACCTGTAAAAACTACTTATAAAGCTCCAAACATAGATGATATTTTTTTAAAGCAAATTTTCTGACTACATGTGATACCGAAAGTTATAATCTCAGATCGAGACCCTAAATTTATAGGTAACTTTTGGAGATCTTTGTTTAAAGGATTAAATACTACACTAAATTTTAGTACCTCGTTCCATCCTCAAACTGATGGACAGGTTGAAAGAGTAAATCAAGTACTGGAAGATTTACTAAGAATGTATGTAAAGGATCAGCCAAGTAAATGGAAAGATTATTTACACCTGGTAGAATTTGCTTACAATAATAATTATCAAGCTTCAGCTAGATTTAGTCCTTTCGAAATTTTGTATGGAAGGAAATGTAACACTCCTATCTCTTGGAGTAATCCAGTGGACAGGTTAGTATTAGGTCCTGAATTATTGAAAGAAATGGAAGAAATTGTAAAGCAGGTACAAGGTAATCTGAAAATTGTGCAAGATCGACAAAAAAGTCAAGCATACCTTAAAATAACTCCAAAAGAGTTTCAGGTAGGTGAACATGTGTTCATCAAGGTGAGACCCAAAAAGAGCTCTCTGAGGTTGGGTAGTTGTGCCAAACTAGCATCTCGTTATTGTGGACCTTTTGAAATACTGTCCAGGATTGGACAGGTAGCCTATCAGTTATCCTTACCACCGAATTTAAGAGTTCACAATGTTTTTCACATTTCTGTATTAAATAAATATGTTCATGATGCTACTCATGTTGTTAACTGGAATGATGTACAGGTGGAACCTGAAGGAGATTTTCTGGTGGAACTGAACTGTATCCTCGAGCGAAGGGAGATCACACTTCGGAACCGCACCATTGGTCAAGTGAATGTGCAATGGAAGCACCTTAGTCCAGAAGAAGCCACTTGGGAATTGGAAAGTCATATGCGGGATGCATATCCAATTATGTTCCAGGGGATTTCTGAGGACGAGGAATAAATAACATCGAGGACAATGTTATAATTTAAGGGGTTGTGTATGTCACATGCCCTAATTTTGCAATAACAATTTTATATTATTTGAGGAACATTATATTAAATTTTATGCTAAGTTGTAATTGATGACTAGTGGGGTCAATAATATTTAATGTAAATTCAGAATATTTTATTTATAAATAAATAAATGAGGAGACAACAACTTAGGAGATCTGTTAAAAGAGTGTTTACTGGTCAAATTGGTGGAAGAGACTAGGTGGAGAGCAAACTGACATGTGGCAGCATCCTCAAACCACTTACAACTATTGCAGGTGGAAACCTCCCTATATTTGTGGTGATGATTCCCCAAGAAAGTGGAATCAGAGCAGGTGGCTCAATCAATGAAAACAAAGCCAGAAGACCTAGGCATCTTTATAAAATTTCCCATTGAAGAGAGTTGAGGCTGATCATTCTAGAGAAGTGATCATTCAGGGTGAATGGATTTACTTCAGAGAAATTCAATGGAAGGGAATTTGGAAAGTGTTTGAGGGGATAATTGCTGAGATTGATCTAGTTTTAGCTTTTAAGATGAAGATCATACTACTGAGAGCAGATTGTTTTACTGAGGTATTGAACTAGTCAGGTGACAGAGGGTTCTATAGTTGCATTCTCCACCCAGTTCTTAGCCAAGAAGACTAAGAACAGGCTCAGGGGTCCTGATGAAGAGTTGTTTGAGCGCTCTCCAAGGGATTGGTAGGGAGGAATGGCCTCCTAAATCTGTTGTCGTCTTGTCCTCAACATGTTCTATGTTATTTTATTTTACTATCTTAGTTAAATAAATCTTAGTTTATCTGCTACATGAATGTTAAAAGTTCAAAATTTGAGAAATGTTAGATTTAGTATTCTTATTAGATTGTTTATAGAAATGAAAATGGTTTAGGGAATAATGAAATAGAAATAAATTAAATTTTCTAAGCTGTGTTTTTCCACACCTGGAAACCAATTCATACTCTAGCACAGTTAGAATGCTTTAAATAAATGAAATAATCTTTAAGAGAATGGAATAATTCTAGCACAGTTAGCACAGTTAGAATTCTTTCTTTGTAAAAACCAATTGTATTATATTATTAAGCCGCAAGGCTAAATCCGTAACCAAAAACCAAAATACATATCACGGCTCAAGGGCCGGTATTACCCAGCGTGAACAACAAGGGTTTTAAAGTAAAACTGGGTAACAACATACTAAAACATTTTAAGTAACAAATAAACCAAAAACAGGCTTCCAAGCACTGTAGTTTTTCCTTCCAGCAACCCTCATCACAAGTAGGGAAAACCCACATTGAAACCAGGGCTTACCAGTTGGAAGCCATGAGTTTACTGAATGTCGAAAAATGTATTTCTTTTCCACTGAAGGTTGAGCCATGGCAGGTTCCTGTAAAGAGCACAATTACGAGCTTTAGAATAAGACTCGGCTTCTAAGCATAAACCCTAGCTTAATTAATAACTTAACAAAAAAAAAGATTTCTTAACAAAGAATGAAGATAATTACCTGCTAGTAAGAAGAGAAGTCGAGCAGTGAAGGAGTTGTCACCGGCTTAAGCGAAATACACAGAGGAGTATTCAAACCCCTACGTCGACCCTTGAGTGGAGACAGTTTCAAACAAACTTAAACTCCACAGAGCCATGATGAACAACAAGTAAGACAAAGTTGAAGCCATGTACAGGCTGCGAGCCAAAATTTTAAGCAAATAACCACTCGCACAGTAAAGCTTATACCCACAAAAAATTAGAGACCATAGGATTGAGTAATGAGACCAGACAGTAACAAACACAAGCTATGGAGCAAGAAATGCAGAGGAACAACCTCTCATGGCCACTAGGAAAATTACACAGAACAGCCCACAGGCTGATGAAACACTTGGGGTTAAATGACAATGGAATAGGGTTTTCTTGTCTTTTAAGTCACCAATGCATGGACAAGAGCAGACCACGTTCCCTCTAAATTATTTAACCATACGAGGGTCTTGTCTATAGTCAACCTACGCTTTCAATTATCAACTTATCATTGCCTTGATCATTAACAAAACTATGCAATCGACTATAGAATAATTGCATATTATTTTGAAGCACAAAACTATATCATTTGCAATCAATGGTATTAAGGCTTGATATATTTGTCAATAACGAATCTATGTCATTTACTATAGAGTAAAAATGTGTAAACCTTTCCAATAAAACAATTACGAGGCTCGAACATAATATAAACTATTATAATAATGATTTGCATGCTTACCTTGCCAATGACAGTTTTGGAGCTTCTTATCATTGTTTACCAAGATATTTATAGAATTGTTTGTGCTTGCTTGGTTCTAGCATAGTATAGGAATTTTTATTTATATTGTAGCACTTTGATGTCAACCTTAGGTTAGAAGTTATAGGTAGTAAAGTATACCATAGTAGTTATTATAAACTACA
Organism: Pseudotsuga menziesii; assembly: GCA_001517045.1. Lineage (NCBI taxonomy): Eukaryota > Viridiplantae > Streptophyta > Pinopsida > Pinales > Pinaceae > Pseudotsuga > Pseudotsuga menziesii. The sequence continues at coordinate 151,205 of LPNX010579622.1, forward strand.
AATTTATTATAGTGAGGCAACATTATAATAGTAATCTTACTATTGTGTAAACCATGCACAAGATTTATAAACTACAGAAATAACACTGATAGTGTATTTTCCTTCGAATCGACTCTATAGAAGTGGAGGTTAGGTAGTATATTATCTTAAGATAATGTATCTAGTTACAAAGAACCAAACTTATAATATGTCATGGAAAATTACAAGTAGTAAGACTACCATAGGTGTAAGTAACAATTATATTTGGTACATTATGAAAAGTGATGTGATATTTTATACTTTTACAATAATACTTGCAGTAAGGTAATTACTTAGGAATCGAAGTTTATAACTTGATGTTTAACAGCGCAAAAGGATTTGCACATTTACATATAAACAACAGGTTAATAATTTTAATGGCTAGTAAGGAAGAGACAAAATAGAAATATGTAATCTATTGGAAATCCTTATTTTTGAGAATTATAGAAATACATTCATGCATAAAAGATAGTACATTTGAGAATTAAACATACCATTAGTAGTATGAGCATGTTAAAATAAAAGTAATTGTATGACAAAGAACTTGAGCTCTAAGCTCACAATAAGGATCTATTTGTTTAGCTAAGTATGTTAAGGATAACAATCTTCGTGGATAAACTTTGAATACTGTCTTAAAACCAAAGCTATGGAAGAAAATTACTTTACCTCATCAGAGCTTTGCTTTTAAATAATCAGTTTATTTACTAGCATATTATCATGCAACATAAATACTTCTAGCTACCTTACAAATTAAACTCCTACTTGATCGATCGTTACCTGTTGAACCTGTAAGATCCAGCTGTCCATCTGCGTTAGCATAATGCTAAGTAAGCCCCGAGTTTGCAAATATAGTTTTTCACCTTCTTGCCAAAAGTAAAATTATTAGTAAAGCAAAAAGCAATCTAGATGCAAGTCAATCTTATATAACTTATGAAAATTAAAGTTGTATTAGTTATTGTATTTTGAAACTAATTAATATCAATTGTTAAACTGTTTCATTTTCCTCTAACCGCTAGCAGTTAGTGAACTGTGTTATCAGACATTTTATGTTACCTGAAAAATTTTAAATTTTTATGAAAATTTGGGTTTATGACATGTGGTATCGGAGCACAAGGTTCGAACACTAGGCCTTGATGAAGCTCAACTTGCTTATATGAAACAGAGAATTTAAATCATTTTGCTAATGTTGCTTTCTTTTAATGTTATCTACAGAGAAATTTGTTTGAGTTTAACAACAGGTATGGAAAGACTGGAGGAATATGCGGAAGAGGAATCTCCATATAATGAACAAGAAATTTTACAAAGAGAACCTATACAAGAAGACATAACCACTAATTCCTCAGAACTTTTACAAACAATAAAAGAATTAAAATCTAAAATGGAATCTGTCAAAAAAGAAAATGAAAGGATTCTGAGAGCTCAGGAGGAGCTGAATCAAATCCTAATAGAAATATTTCATACTGAGGGAAGGGGTAAAAGAGCTAATTCAGAAGATATAAGTTACCAACATAAGTATAAAAAGACTAAACAGACTAAAAATGAAAGGATCTCGTCTTTCGAAGTATTTGGTGATCAACATAATTATCATTATACTAGTGATAGTAGTGAGGATAACCACAAAACTAGAAAGAGAAAATATAAACCGTATGAAGAAATTTTTGGAGAGTTTAAAAAGATCAAGCTACCAACATTTAATGGAGAAACTGAAAAGGGGGAGGAAGCGAAATCCTGGTTATCTGGGATGAGGAAGTACTTCCATATTTATAACTATTCTAACCAATTAAAGGCTAGAATGGCTATCTATAATCTTTCAGGGAAAGCTTATATATGGTGGCAAGATTTAAAGAGAGTGAAAGGAATAAGAGAGAAGAACATAAATTGGAGTACCTTCAAAAAGTACTTTAAAAAGAAATTTTTATCTGAACAGTACTATGAAGAAAGAGCTAAAGAATTCGATGACCTAAAACTAGGTACAATGACTATGAAATATTTGAACAGTAAGTTTTTAAGTCTGCTTAGGTATGTACCATACCTTGTGGATGAAAAACCAAAGGTGCAGCAGTTTATCAGTTGTTTACCTTATCACATAAAGGATAGGATTGAGTATGACAATCCAAAAACTCTGGAACAAGCTATGAGGAAAGCCAATTTCTATTATGAATAGAATCGGAAAAATGAGAGTATGGCCAACTGGAAGGCCAAAAAGAGTAATAATTATGATCAAAAGAAGAAAGAGTTTCTGCCTAATTGGAATTCTAAAAATAATAATGCCAAAAAAATTTCTAATAAGAATAATTCACAGAAAAATCAGAACAATCAAAAGAGTAAAGAGTCTGCTAATAATCACAGTAATTACACAAAGAACTTTGAACGAAAAGAACCCATAAAGTGTTGGGAGTGTAATGGCCCACATTATGCCTCAGTTTGTCCTAATCAAAAAAATGTTGTCAGTAATATCCATACAATACAGGAGGAGATGACTATTGGAGATTTAGCAAGGACTATGCCCAGGATTAATGCAGCTTTGGAAAATCAGCAAGCAGACTATCAAACTTCCATGGTGGAAGTAGAAGGCAAGATAAAAACAAATGCTCATAGCTATTTTCATTGACCCAGGAGCTAGTTTAAGTTATATTTCACCTAATTTGGTAGAAAAATGTAAACTGCATGTTGAAAAGTTTGTAAGTTCTTGGTTGGTTCAATTAGCTACTGGTGCAAAGAGGAAGGTAACTAGTTTTGTAAAGAATTATGCAGTAGTTATGGATCAATTTGAAATTTTTGTAAAGCTTAATGTACCACCTCTGGGTTCTTACAACATACTAATCGGTATGGATTGGTTAGAACAACATAGGGTGATCTTAAATTGCTATGACAAAACTTTTACTTGTATAAATAAAGATGGAAAACCAATAAGTGTAAAGGGAATCCCTAGAAAAACAACCATGAGGCAGATTTCTGCTCTGCAACTTAAGAGAGCAATTAGGAAAGGTTGTAAGGCTTATGCAGTAATGGTAACCAATGAAGAAAATTTAAACAACATAGATAAACTAAAATTGGATGATATACCAGTTTTTAAAAGAGTATGCAGATGTATTTCCGGAATAAATTCTAGGACTGCCTCTTAAAAGGGAACTAGATTTTACCATTGAGATGGTACCTGGTGCAGTACCCAACTCAAAGGCCCCTTATCGGATGAACATATTTGAACTTAATGAACTTAAGTCACAATTAAAATAACTTATTGACAAGAAATATATTCGACCAAGTGTGTCTCCCTAGGGGGCACCTATCATTTTTGTTAAGAAAAAGGAAGGGACACTACGACTTTGCATAGATTATCGTCAGTTAAATAAGATGACTATTAAAAATAGATACCCATTACCTCACATAGATGATCTGTTTGATCAGCTACGTGGAGCCACGATGTTTTCTAAAATTGATTTACAATCTGGATATCACCAAGTTAGAATTAAACATGAAGACATCTTTAAAACAACATTTAGGACTCAATATGGCCATTACGAGTTTGTCTCCATGCCATTCGGGCTTACTAACACTCCAGTTGTTTTTATGTGTCTAATGAATAATGTAATGCATAAATATCTGGATAAGTTTGTGGTCGTGTTCATTGATGACATATTAATTTATTCGAAATCTGAAGAAGAACATAAGGAACATTTAAAAATTGTTTTGCAAGAGTTGCGAGATCATCAACTCTTTGCAAAGTTTAGTAAATGCGACTTCTTTAAAGATAAAATTCAGTACTTAGGTCATGTGGTGACTAAGGAAGGAATTTCAGTGGATCCCGAAAAGATAAAGGCGATTGAAGATTGGTCGGTTCCTAAAGAGGTAACTGATGTTTGATCCTTCATGGGAAAAACCGGTTATTACCGGAGGTTCATCGAAGGGTTTTCGAGAATCACAAACCTGATAACCTCTTTGCAGAAAAAGGGAAAGAAATTTGATTGGAATCAGAAGTGCGAGGATAGTTTTAAAAAGTTGAAAACCTTATTAACCAACGCACCTATTCTAATAATAGCTGATCCAAATAAAGATTTTATAGTGTGTATTAACACCTGCAATGAAGGTTTAGGCAGAGTATTGACTCAAGAAGGGCATGTTATTGCTTATGAGTCTAGGAAATTAAAAATTCATGAAACGAATTATGCAACCTATGACTTGGAATTAGCTGTTGTCATACATGCTCTAAAGATGTGGCGTCATCATTTAATTGGAAGAAACGTTATTCTAATGATAGATAATAAAGGACTAAAATATCTGTTAGATCAACCTAACCTGAATGCTAGACAAGCTTGGTGGCTAGCTAAGTGAATATGATTTCGAAATTCAGCACATTAAAGAGAAAGAAAATAAAGTTGTTGATGCATTAACTAGAAATGAAAAGCTGAACTTTACAGCAGTTATTAGCACTTATACAACAGATCTGGAAGAACAACTTAAAGCAGGGTTAGAACAAGATGAAATTTACCAAAAATTACAAGCAAAAGCAAAAGAAAATCCAATAGAAAGTCTAAGTATAGGGTACAACTTGAATGAAAAAGGATTTTTACTATATAAAGACAGAATGTATGTACCTAATGTACCTAAAGTTAAGTTATTAATTTTAGACAAAGTCCATAAAACTCCTTACTCAAGCCATTCGGGTTATCAAAAGACTATAACTATGTTAAGAAAAGAATATTTTTGGCCAAACATGAATACTGAACTGGCAGAATATATCGCTAGATGTTTTGAATGTCAACAAGTAAAAACTAAACATCAACATCCAACTGGAATACTTCATCCATTGCCCATTCCTAGCTGGAAATGGGAGATAATTAGTCTTGATTTTGTTATTGGACTGCCTAAAAATCAGAACTTAAATGATTCTATAATGGTAGTGGTTGACAAATTAAGCAAAGCAGCCCATTTTATACCTGTAAAAACTTCTTATAAAGCTACAAACATAGCTGATATTTTTTTAAAGCAAATTTTCTCACTACATGGGATATCGAAAGTTATAATCTCAAATCGAGACCCTAAATTTGCAGGTAACTTTTGGAGATCTATGTTTAAAGGATTAAATACTACACTAAATTTTAGTACCTCGTTCCATCCTCAAATTGATGAACAGACTGAAACTGTAAATCAAGTACTGGAATATTTACTAAGAATGTATGTAAAGGATCAACCAGGTAAATGGGAAGATTATTTACACCTGGTAGAATTTGCTTACAATAATAATTATCAAGCTTCAGCTAGATTTAGTCCTTTCAAAAAAATTTATGGAATGAAACGTAACACTCCTATCTGTTGGAGTAATCCGATGGACAGGTTAGTATTAGGTCCTGAATTATTGAAAGAAATGGAAGAAATTGTAAAGCAGGTACAAGGTAATCTGAAAATTACGCAAGATCGACAGAAAATTCAAGCAGACCTTAAAATATCTCCAAAAGAGTTTCAGGTAGGTGAACATGTGTTCATCAAGGTGAGACCCAAAAAGAGCTCTCTAAGGTTGGGTAGTTGTACCAAACTAGCACCTCGTTATTGTGGACCTGTTGAAATACTGTCCAAGATTTGACAGGTAGCCTTTAGTTAGCCTTAGCGTCGAATTTAAGAGTTCACAATGTTTTTCACATTTTTGTATTAAAGAAATATGTTCATGATGCTACTCATGTTGTTAACTAGAATAATGTACAGGTGGAACCCGAAGGATATTTTCTGGTGGAACCAGCCTATATCCTCGAGTGGAGGGAGATCACACTTCAGAACCGCACCATTGGTCAGGTGAAGGTGCAATGGAAGCACCTTAGTCCAGAAGAAGCCACCTAGGAATTGGAAAGTCATATGTGGGATGCATATCCAATTCTATTCCAGGGGATTTCTGAGGACAAGGAATAAATAACATCGAGGATGACGTTATAATTTAAAGGGGTGTGTATGTCACATGCCCCAATTTTGCAAAAACAATTTTATATTATTTGAGGAACATTATGTTAAATTTTATGCTAAGTTGTAATTGATGACCAGTGGGGTCAAGAATATTTAATGTAAATTCAGAATATTTTATTTATAAATAAATAAATGAGGAGACAACAGCTTAGGAGAGATGTTAAAAGAGTTTTTATTGGTCAAATTGGTGGAGGAGAATGGGTGGAGAGCAAACTAACATGTGGCAGCATCCTCAAACCACTTCCAACTGTTGCAGGTGGCAACATCCCTATATTTGTGGTCATGATTCCCCAAGAAAGTGGAATCAGAGCAGGTGGCTCAATTAATGAAAACTGACCCAAAAGACCTAGGCATATTTATAAAATTTCCCATTGAAGAGAGCTGAGGCTGCTCATTCTAGAGAAGTGATCATTCAGGGTGAATAAATTTACTTCAGATAAATTCAATGGAAGGGAATTTGGAAAGTGTTTGAGGGGATAACTGCTGAGATTGATCTAGTTGTAGCTTTTAAGCTGAAGATCATACTGCTGAGAACAGATTGTTTTACTAAGGTATTGAACTAGTCAGGTGATAGAGGTTTCTGTAGTTGCATTCTCCACCCAGTTCTTAGCCAAGAATACCAGGAACAAGCTCGGGGGTCCTGAGGAAGCGTTGTTTGAGCACTCTTTAGGAGATTGGTAGGGAGGAACGACTGCCTAAATATGTTGTTGTCTTGTCCTCAACAGGTTCTATGTTATTTTATTTTACTGTTTTAGTTAAATAAATATTAGTTTATCTGCTACATGAATCTTAAAAGTTCAGAGTTCAAGAAATGTTAGATTTAGTATTCTTATTAGATTGTTGATAGAAATGAAAATGGTTTAAGGAATAATGAAATAGAAAGAAATTAAATTTTCTAAGCTGTGTTTTTCCACACCTGGAAACCAGGTCGTACTCTAGCACAGTTAGAATGCTTTAAATAAATGAAATAATCCTTAAGAGAATGGAATTAGTAGATACTATTTTGTATCTATAGGTAAACAGAGTAAATTTTATTTCAGAGTTTAAAATGCAATGAAAAAGCAGTGTTATGTTTGTTTATATTTTACTATTTTTACTTAGTTTAACTAAATGAAAATGCAGGTAAAAGAAATAGTAAATTATACTAGTATTACAATAATATTATACTGATAGGAAATAAAACATTACATGAGATAATAATTAATCTTCAAGAAAGTATATAAACAAATTAATAACTAAACAGTATTTTCTTTTAAGATATTAACTTAATCTTAACTATTCCTTAATAAAAACCAGATTAGGGTTCCATTTATAAACCCTTCATTTATGTAAAATAAACAAAGTTCTAGAGTTAATATTCTCTTCTCTACAGAGCTCCAAATAACTATAAATTACAGAGTAGTAAATAAAAATAAATGTATTTATAAATAATAAACAAAATAGCTAATAATTTAATATACTTGTGCATTTTAAAAATTAAAAACCAGACAGGTTTATACATGTGAAAACCTAAGGGTCAAAACCCCTTCGACAATCTATTCAAATAAAAATTAACCTGTAATAAATTATAACCAGTTACATTGTTAACTGTGTAAGAAACTTAACAAGAAGGATACAATCTATGCATTAGAATGACCACAGTCTTTTCCTGAGAATAAATACATATTATAAATCTTTTAAACAAAAAAATAAACACATTATTTACAGGATAACGAAACCACAATTCACATCTAAGAGTAAAACGAGACAGAGCTCAAGATTAACAAATTCTTTCTTTGTAAAAACCAACTGTATTATATTATCAAGCTGCAAGGCTAAATCTGTAACCAAAAACCAAAATACATATCACGGCTCAAGGGTCGGTATTACCCAGTGTAAACAGCAAGGGTTTAAATTAAAACTGGGTAACAACATACTAAAACATTTTAACTAACGAAGAAACCAAAAACATACTTCCAAGTACTGTATTTTTTCCTTGCAACAACCCTCATCGCAAGTAGGGAAAACCCACATCGAAACCAGGGCTTACCAGTTGGAAGACACGAGTTCACTGAATGCCGAAAAATGTATTTCTTTTCCACTGAAGGTTGAGCCATCGCAGGTTCCTGTGAAGAGAGCAATTACAAGCTTTAGAATAAGACTCGTATTCTAAGCATAAACCCTAGCTTAATTAATAACTTAACAAAAAAAAAATCTTAACAAAGAATGAAGATAATTACCTGCTAGTAAGAAGAGAATTCGAGCAGTGAAGGAGTTGTCATCGACTTAAGCGAAATACACAGAGGAGTATTCAAACCCCTACATCGACCTTGGAGTGGAGACAATTTCAAACAAACTTAAACTCCACAAAGTCGTGACAAACAACAAGTAAGACAGAGTTGAAGCCATGTACAGGCCGCGAACCAAACTTTTAAGCAAATAACCACTCGCACAGTAAATCTTACACCCACGAAAAATTTGAGACCTTAAGACTGAGTAATGAGACCACACAGTAACAAACACAAGGTACGGAGCAAGCAAAGCAAAGGAACAACCTCTCATGGCCACCAAGAAAACTACACAGAGTAGCCTGTAGGACGACAAAACCCTTGGAGTCAAATGACAATGGAATAGGGTTTTCCTATCTTTTAAGTCACCAATGCATGGACGAGAGCAGACCACGTTCCCTCTAAATTATTTAACCATACGAGGGTCTTTCCTATAGTCAACCTGCGCTTTCAATTATCAACTTATCATTGCCTTGATCATTAACAAAACTATGCAATCGACTATGGAATAATTACATATTATTTTGAAGCACAAAACTATATCATTTGCAATCGATGGTATTAAGGCTTGATATATTTGTCAATAACGAATCTATGTCGTTGACTATAGAGTAAAAATGTGTAAACCTTGCCAATAAAACAATTACAAGGCTCGATCATAATATAAACTATTACAATAATGATTTGCATGCTTACCTTGCCAACAACAGTTTTGGACGTTCTTATCATTGTTTACCAAGATATTTATAGAATTGTTTGTGCTTGCTTGGTTCTAGCATAGTATAGGAATATTTATTTATATTGTTGCACTTTGATGTCAACCTTAGGTTAGAAGTTATAGGTAGTAAAGTCTACCATAGTAGTTATTATAAACTACAAAATTATTATAGTGAGGCAACATTATAATAGTAATCTTACTATTGTGTAAATCATGCACAAGATTTATAAACTACAGAAATAACACTAATAGTGTATTTGCCTTTGAATCGACTCTATAGAAGTGGTGGTTAGGTAGTATATTATCTTAAGATAATGTATCTAGTTACAAAGAACCAAACTTATAATATGTCATGGAAAATTCCAGGTAGTAAGACTACCATAGGTGTAAGTAACAATTCTATTTGGTACATTATGAAAAGTGATGTGATATTTTATACTTTTAAAATAATACTTGTAGTAAGGTAATAACTTAGGAATCGAAGTTTATAATTTGATGTTTAACAACGCAAAAGGATTTGCACATTTACATATAAACAACGGGTTAATCATTTTTATGGCTAGTAAGGAAGAGACAAAATAGAAATATGTAATCTATTGGAAATCCTTACCTTTGAGAATTATAGGAGTACATTCATGCATAAAAGACAGTACATTTGAGCATTAAACATACCATTAGTAGTATGAGCATGTTAAAATAAAAGTAATTGTATGAGGAAGAACTTGAGCTCTAAGCTCACAATAAGAATATATTTGTTTAGCTAAGTATGTTAAGGATAACAATCTTCATGGCTAAACTTTGAATACTGTCTTAAAACCAAAGCTATGGAAGAAAATTACTTTATCTCATCAGAGCTTTGATTTTAAATAATTCGTTTATTTACTAGCATATTATCATGCAACAGAAATACTTCTCGCTACCTTACAAATTAAACTCCTACCTGATCAATCGTTACCTGTTGAACCTATAAGAAGGTCCAGCAGTCCATCTGCGTTAGCATAATGCTAAGTAAGCCCCAAGTTTTCAAAGATAGTTTTTCACCTTCTTGCCAAAAGTAAAATTATTAGTAAAGAAAAAATAAATCTAGATGCAAGTCAATCTTATATAACTTATGAAAATTAAAATTGTATTAGTTATTGTATTTTGAAACTAATTAATACCAATTGTTAAACTGTTTCATTTTTCGCTAACCGCTAGCAATTACTGAACTGCGTTATCAGACATTTTATGTTACCTAAAAAATTTTAAATTTTTATGAAAATTTGGGGTTATGACATGTATCATCCTTAACTTTTGTTCAAAATGGATCCGGTGACTTCGGTACTAGAGAACGTGGTAGGATTGTATCATCCTTGAACTTTTGTTCAGAATGGATTCGGTGACTTCGGTACTCGAGAACGTGATAGGATTTTATCATCTGTGAACTTCTATTCAGAATGGATCTGGTGACTTCGGTACTCAAGAACGTGGTAGGATTGCATCATCATTGGACTTAGTCCTAAAGTGATAGGGAGTGATTATCCCGTAACAGAATCCGGTGACTTCGGTTATCGAGAATGTGGTGGGATTGCATCATCCCTGAACTTTAAGTTCAAAATTGATCCGAAGACTTTCGTCTTTGTATTGTGGATTACAGGTTGTTGATGATGATAATGTTCCTGGTAGAAAGATCAGAGTGTAATGATGATGATGTTACTAATGAAAATATCAAAGTGTGATGATGATGATGTTACTGATCGAAAGATCATAATATGATGATGATGATGTTGTTGATCGAAAGAGAAAAAGTATGATGATGATGATGATTGTTGATCGAAAGATCAAAATGTGATGATGATGATGTTGCTGATCGAAAGTTCATAATATGATTATGATGATGATGTTGATCGAAATTTCAAAGTGATGATGATGATGATGTTGCTAATCGAAAGTTCATAATATGATTATGATGATGATGTTGATCGAAATTTCAGAGTATGATGATGATGATGATGCTGATTGAAAGCTCAGAGTATGATGATGATGATGATGCTGATCCAAAGTTTATATGATGATGTTGCTGATCGAAATGATGTTGTCGATCAAGCGGTCAAAATGGTGTTGCTACTGAAGTTTGAAGATAAAGACTGTATGTTGAAGATGATGAAAAGCTTCCAATGATTTATAGATGTATCACCCTGATGAGGTTGATGACGCCCTCTCTCTCATATTATTGTTGTTGTTGATGTTGTTGTAGAATACCCTTCTCGTTAAGGGGGAGTGTTGAATTATTGTAACTTCAAAGAATCTTCTAAATATATTTTAGTGGTCCCCAATGTTCCTATCGGAATAATCACTTGTATTTCTTTGTACCCTGGTGTTCCTATCGGGAGAATTACTAAAAGTCATGAGGAAGTCCCCTCCATTGTAAGTCAATCCATTAGTACCCCAGTTGTGGTTACACGAGCCTACATAACTGAGTCAAATATTAAGTGAACAAAAGAATATAAATAGAGGGAGGCACTCCTCATTTCAGACACACACACACACTCACTTGTGTAGCACATAAGAGAGAGAGAGAGAGAGAGAGCTGTAGCTGGAGAAGAAGGAGGATCAGTCTTTTGGGTTTTACCTTTTATCTTTTTTGGGCATCTATATTGAGGAAGATTTTGATGATTTTTTCCCTTTAGGGTTTTCCCAAGATAAATCTATGGTGCTCTTGAGATACTATTTCTTTCAGTGATCCTGTCTATATGCTTTTCTTATGAAATTGAAATTAAATGCTAAAAATCTAGCTTAGCATATGAAATTTTAACAATTATTTCTGTTATATTATCTAGGTCTACCGATATCCCTTATTCAGATATTACGTGTCTTAAATATTGTATCTTATCTTTATAAAATTCACATTTACTGAACTTAGCATAAAGTTGTTGTTCTCCCAAAACTTGTAGTATGATCTGCAAGTGTTCGTCACACTCCTCTTTTATTTTAGAATAAATTAATATTTCATCTATAAAGACGACTACAAATTTGTCTAAGTACTTACTTATGACACTGTTCATGAAGCACATGAAGGTTGTTGGAGCGTTAGTTAGCCAGAAGGGAATAATCACAAACTCGTAGTGCCCGTATCTTTTCTTGAAGGCAGTTTTAAAGATGTATTCATCTTTAATTCTGATTTGGTGATACATAGATCTTAAGTCAATCTTTGAGAATATTGTTGCTCCACGTATCTGATCAAATAGATCATCAATGCGGGGAAGAGGATACCTATTCTTAATTGTCATTTTATTAAGTTGATGGTAGTCTATACATAGATGTAAAGTACCGTCTTTATTTTTAACAAGAAGAACCGGTGCTCCCCAAGGGGATACACTTGGTCTTATATAATGGTTGTCTATTAATTCTTATAATTGTAATTTTAATTCATTCAAATCCAATATTTTCAATCGATAGGGATCCTTTGGATTAGGTACCACTCCTGGCACTAATTTGATTGTAAAATCCAATTCTCTCTTGGGAGGTAATCCTAGAATTTCTTTCGGGAATACATCTGCGAAATCTTGCAGGATCAGAATATCCTCAAATCCTGGTTTATCTTCCTTACCAATTTGTTCATTATTTATTATGTGTAGCAAAGAATTTATGGCCCTTTCTTACAGTCTTTTTCATATGTAAGGCTGAGATTTGTCTAACAAATATTTTCCTAGGTATTCAAATGACTGTAATTATTTCTCCTTCATTATTTAAATAAGTAAAAAATTTCTGAAAAGAGTTTAAAATCACTTGGTGTTTTTCCAGCCAATCTATTCCTATTAGGACATCATAAGATCCTAATGGTAATACATTTAACTTGACCTGATTTTCAAACTAACTCATAAGCAAACTACAATTTTCAACATTATTGAACACCTTTCTTTTAGTTCTTGTAGCTAACTGGACCAACCAGGATTTTTCAAACTTTTTTAAAGGTAAGCTACACTTTTCCACTATGCTAGAAGATATATAACTTAAACTAGCACGTGGATCAATTAAGATGGAAATAGAATGGTTTTGTATAATACATTGCACTTCCACCATGGAAGTCTGATGGTCCTCCTGTCGGTTCTCCAGAGCTGCATTTATTTTGGGCGTCTCATTTGCCACATCTCCAACTATTTCCTCTTCCTGGATAGTGTGTATGTTGTTGGAGTCCCCCTTCTGGTTCATACAGTACTTGGCATAATTTAGTCCTTGGCATTCCTAGCATTTGCAGGTTCCCTTTGTTTAGTAGTTTTAACAAAGTTGTTAGGCATATGTTATACCAAAATCCTATCATCATCATGTGATAAGACCTTTGACATACCTACTTGCCCTTAATCCCAGCACTTGGAGTGGAAACCTATGATGTCTATCAATTCTACATAAAGATGCTCAGCACCACACTTTTCCTATTAGCCATGAGCGATTCCTTGCTCGCACCACCTTTCTGTTGTTTGCCATAAGTGGTGCCACCGCCTGTTTCCCTTGGTCCATAAGCAGTTCTTACCTGAACTGCTCTATCATAAGAAGATAAACGTGGTACCCTGAGTAAAATGGGAAAAAGAGAGGATTATCGAGGCTTCTAGATCATAAGCCTCATGTCCTCCCTTATCCCTATCATTGTGGGTTAGTTGAGCTCGAGATCCCCCATCATAGGATCTTAGAGGCCACCTCATCCACAAATATCTCAACCATTCCTATCCATTGAGCCTTATAAATACAAGCTCATGTCCATGGTTGAGGGGGGAACTCTGAAGGTATTGTTATGCTGTTGGATTGATCACTTGGCCCAAGCCATTGGAGAGAATAGAGAGTAAAGTTGGAGCTTATGGGGATGAAAATTTTGGTTTCATGGAGATGCATGTCAACACTAAGGCTTAATTGGTTGTAAACTTCTCCATTTTTATCTTAATGCAAAGCTAATTTCCATCCCACATTACTATTGTTGTTTGATTTCACATGTATATGTTGTTAGATTCCTTAGTAACTAACATGGATCAGTAGATTATATTCTGGCAGCTTTGATGTTTTTGTGTGTTTGATCTGATTGTAGGTACATAGGGTTACTATCGAAGCATCACATTCCAGGTATCTACGGCGTCCAGAGAGGGTCTTCAACCTTTGTTGTTCATTTGTTCTGGATCTGAACCATTCAGACCAGTGGAACACCTTACTGTCCGCAGAAGGTGAAATATCCCTACCTTTTGGTACTGTGGTATTCTGTGGTACTTTATTTTTAAAATCAGTTCTTTGATAGTTATTCTTGGAGAAATTATGATATCTACTCCCAAAACTCTTATTTGACTTAAACCCTCTTCTCTTCTGGTCAAAGTGACTTGTATTCTTAGTCTTCCAGTTAGGTAAAATTTCTCTTTTCTTCCTCTATTCATAACAGAAATCATATTTTCTCATAGCTTCCTCAAGAGTCTTCGGGTTATCAAACTCAATCCTATATTTGAAGCTAGTGGGCAGACAACTTAAAAATATTTGTATTTTAGAAATCTCATCAATTATGTAAGGTACATACCTTAACAAACTTAAAAATTTGTTGCTTAACTCTTTCATTGACATGGAACCCAATTTTAATTCATAGAACTCCTTATCTCTTTCCTCGTAGTATTGTTCCTGTAAAAACATCCTTTTAAAATACTTTAAAACAAATCTCCAGGTAAAGTACTTCTCCTTAATATTTTTGACCATTTTTATATCTTGCCACCAGATATCTGCTTTTTCAGTTAAATTGTAAATAGCCATCCAGGATTTTAGTCTGTCAGAATAGTTGTAATATGGAAATATTTATTCATTCCTGACATCCAATATTCTTCTTCTTCACCTTTCTCTATTTCTCCGTTAAAAATGGGAGGCTTTAGTTTTTTTGAATTCCCCAGAAATTTCTTCATAGGGTTTATACTTCCTTCTCCTAGGTTTACAGTCACTTTCACTACTGTCACTTGTGTATTTATATCTTTACCTATATGACCTTGTATTAACCTCTGAAGAAGATTCACTATCAGAATATTTTTCTTTCTTTCCTTTATGTTTATAAGACGTTGTTTCAGAATCAGTTTCATAAACATTTCGCTTATCTTTTCCTATGTTATGCATATTGTCTAGTAGCATTTGATTCATTTCCAGAATTCTTTCATTGTCTATTTTTATAGTTTGCAGTTCTTCTTTTAAATGTTCCTTAAATGTTTGTATTAATTCTGGATTATTCAGCTCTACATAAATGTTCAGGGTTGTTTTGTTGAGAACCATTTTCAACAGATGCTTCAACACCTTCCATTTTCTTGCAAAACAGATTTTTATATTTCTAGATAGAAATAAATGTAAATAAAATTAGTATATTGGTTTTCTTACTTATATGCAAGTGAGCCAATCAATCTTAGTGTTTGGAAACTCGTTCTGATACCACATGTAACAACCCTCAAATTTCACAATTTATTTTATTTTATTTACTGCAAGTAACATTAGAAGTTCCTAGAAATAACTCTAAGAGATGTTATACTTCTTAAACTTATGTCGTAATGATAAAAGGATTTAGTAACCTACAAGATTTATGTAAATATGATTACTATTCATTGTTAGTATGCTTTCTTACAACCTTTGGTTGATTCTATGGCATACTTTTTGGTTTATATTAGTTTGGGACAAACAATCTTTTTATGCATTGTGTTGAAAGTACTGTTGTAAAAAAAAATCGTTTGTTGTTTCTTCAATTTATTCTACCCAAGAGATTTATAAGGTAAGTATTTTAGTCTTACTTAGCCTCCAAGGCTAACGCATGAAATGTCATTTTTACCTTGTGCAGGCTGAGGAATTCTCCCTTGACTTTGAAAAGTAACTTAGGCTACACGACTTCAAACTCACATAAAAAGGGCCATCAAGGGTTTTGAAACACAACTTGTTCCTAGTCACAACTATAATACAAACCTAAACTATATACTTTATGCTCTATGGCAGGGCTTATGCCATCGAAATTTATTTTAAAGGTTAAGCAATGGTTTACTTAGGCCTTAATATTTATGATGGTGACAACTGTAACGAAGGACAAGTCATAACTCAATCCTTGTGCAAACCATTTCACTATAATAAAAACACTGCTCCATGGAAAAAGGACATAAAGAAAAGCCCTAGGTTTTTAATGTATCTCGAAATATGCCATTGTCATTTTAATGGTGTCTTGTTTGGTTTTAATGCTCTCGGCCTTTTGTTCTTTGGACCTGTAACACTGCTAGCAGAGAATAGAAATGGATGGAAGAAGGAACTCGACCCTCATCCCTTTCAAAACCTGACCAAGGTAGATTTACTTACGGTTGAAGTTCATAATCTTAAAACTGAAGAAGACGAAGTGACTTTGTCTGGTTCTAAACACACCAAGAAAGGTAATGTCTCTGATGTTAAAACCCATACTTTGTATTTTTTTTTAAATTAGGGATACCTTTAAGATCAGATTTATTTTGTTTTAACCTCTCTGGTTTATGCATGCAGGAGGTAACAGAGTGGTCCTCTGCAACGAGGTCTCCATTGAATGTTTGACTGATGAGACACTCAAATGGTAAGACTTGTAGTATTAACTTATAGTGGCTTTGTGGACAAGCTGGGTATTCTTGGTGTATGCTACAAACCTCCATAGTTTCGGGGATTATATCTGTTTTCTTATTCATTATGATGAAAGTGGTAAAATGACTTTGGTAAACTGGAATGCGGTCCTCTGTGGAGTCTTAAATGACTATGCCGCTCTTTGCAGGTTATAATGTATCTCGATTCGATTCTCTTCTATTTATTTTTTATATAATAAATTATATCCTTGTAGAGACCCGTGAGGGTTTGTATAATTTTCTTGTTTTGTTCATCCATAAGGATACTGTGTTTGTGATGCATTTTGTTTTTATGTAAACCAAACCTTCACATTGATTACATATTGTAAAGCTATTAAAACAATAGTGAGGTCATGAGGAAAATGTGAAAGAGTTTGATAAAGTTGATAACATACAGGGTTTTTTTACTGTTCATAACTTCACTTTGATATTTACAAATGTAGTTAACCTAAACGATTACGGTCGTGGCGTAAATACCCTAATGAAGTGAGATTTCCGAAAAAAATCCATAGAATATCTGGTAAAGTTAGTTGTTGTTTATATATTCCAACACTGTGTCATAAATATGACTGTGTAAACTTGCGTATTAGTCTGACTTAGTGTTTTATATTTTGTATAATAATTATGGCCACAAGGTTTTTGTTGTCATAAATACTTAGAGAAGATAGCCATAAGACCTCTGCCAACAGATTTTGACTAAAAATTTGAAACTAGCAGAGTAAGGATTTATGTGTCTGACTAAACTTTGTTTAAAAGAAAAAATTGTTTTTAACCTTAGAAAAGGTTCTTCTCATGATACCTTTAGTTACAGCCTTTGATAATCTTCCTTGATCTTCAAGACTTGTATTCTAAGAGAACAAGTGTAGCCCTAAGGATCATATAATGATCTCTGGTTTTTGTAAGAGCTTTGTCGTGGTTACGACTCTATAAAAAGGGAATACATAAGTCATGTAACCTTTTTAATAATTTAATCTTTGCTACAGAAAGAATTCATTCATTCTCTATATTATTTATTAGTTTTTCTTTTACAGCTTATAATTTTTTATAATATTATTAGTCGTGAAGCCATTTTTAATGCTACAACATGTAAAGGAGGCCGAAGGGCCATGGTTTAAATACTAGGTTCTTTCTTTGACTATATACTAATTTGAAATAAATTATTAATAATCCCTAAGGCTAGCTGTAGCTTTCTTTTGTAGGCTAAATACTGTAGATAACAACACCACCCTGACCTGAATCCTGTAACCATTGCTATGGTATGTCGATGATCTCGACTTTGTGTTATTAAGCAACTTACTAGTTAAGAAACTGGGCTTAAGTTACCTTTATAAAGTACTATTGTGAAACTAGCTTAATTATTTCTATTCATTTAAAACCCTGGTTATTATAAATTAGTTCTAGAGTTTGTTTTAATGAGTCAGGATACTTATCATGGAAATTTTATTGTAAAAGCAAGGGTATTGAGGAGGAAAGAATCTAAACATTAGATGTCTCATAAGTTCCAAGTTAAACTTAATCCTGTATAAATCTTAATTAATTTTTAATCTTAATTATTTTATAGTGTTTTATATGAGTTCTATTCTTAAGTATGTATATATATATTCTCATAATTGAATATCTATGTTATAGTAGGTCTCTATGTTTGTTTACTATGATACTTTTACAAGTCCTTACTGTGATACAATACTAACTTGATTCTAAGTTTAGTCTACAGAATTCATATCACTATTACTAACATTTCACTAGGTTGTAATACAAGTAGAAAATAATCTAAAGCTGATACAAACAGAACATCATCTAGGTTATGAAATAATTTTAAAGAAAAATACTAATTCAGTGGATCTATCCTTTAAAATTTAATATCAATAAACGTAGTTTTCCTAGAAGGTTCCAAATAAAGAGATTATAATACACCCAATCATCCTATTTATAGTTCCTGATCATCTTCCAAATGAAAGTGAAACTTCAGAAATTAAATAGCAATTAAACCTAGATAGAATGCAGAAATGGGACAAACACCCCACAGGAGACTGTTCCACCCAACCTTCTCCTGAAGTAGCCAAAGTTACTTGCTTAGGACCCCCGATCCTATTCACTGAACCACTAGGATGAAGATCTCTAACACACAATCAGATTTTGCAACTTAGCACTCAGTTACAAACTTAACTCAACAAATCACTTTAGATATCCCCTCATCAAATTCCTTGTGTCCCTGACTTTTTAGTTTGCAGCAGTCATAAGGTTCATTCACTTAGAAATAAGAATGAGTAGTGAGCCTCCTGCTCAATTTGATGGTTTATATAAGATTTGGTCTTTGGGTCAATTTTGGAATTAAATGAGCCTCCAGCTTAGTTCCCCCTCTGAGGGAACATGGCCACTTTTTAGGGATTATGCTTCTGCAACATCTACAAAGTTAATTGTTAGTGATGCCACTTGTCAACCAGCCTTCTACAACTTCTCCTTCCTCCTAATGGGTCAGTGAACACTCATTTAACAGTCTCCCTTGGATATGTGTCTCATTTATTTAATTATAAAAATAAATAATTCTTCAATTGCAGTCATCCTTGACCCACTTGGTCATAAACTTTACAATAAATTTAACATAATGTTGAGTCTGAAATATATAATAAATATTTATTTTTCAGTTCTTGGTATGTTACGAGTTCATCTCCCGGTAAGGCCAGCCTTTCATTTTGAGAAATTTCATTTTTTAGTGACCTATTGGATAGGATGGTCCCAAGCACTAAGCTTGAGAATAATCTGGAAGGCATTGAAAAAATTTGAGAATGGAAGTATAGGATTGATCTCATTCTTAGAGAGAATGATGTTGATAAGTATATCAAGGATAAATTTCCAGAACCAGAAGAAGATGAAGCTAAGGAGAAGCATCAGAAGGACCTAATCAAGGCAATGAGGATCATTGCTGACTCTATCAAAGATCACTTGATCGCTCAAGTGTCATCTAAAGAGACACCAAAACAAATATATGATTCCCTCTCCATAATGTATGAGGAAGGATCATCAACATAAATATGAATTTGATAACTCAACTAAAGAGCACCAAGATGAAAACGTGAGTTATTCGCAGGGTTGTCCTGCATGTCAGCACAGTGGGAGTAGTAGCGGATTGACAAGCACTGCGAGGAGACCCAGAATTGTGGGTGATGAAGTAAAACTACCCTTGTTTCAGGGTAATGGGACTGAGGATCCTGAGTAGTATTGGTTCTTATGTGAAGAAGTATGGATAGTAAAACAAGTGCAAGATGAAGATATAAATAAAGGACAATTGGCAATGACCTTTCGGGGCCGCGTGCTGGACTGGTATATGAAATTCATACATGTACTGATAGGGCATCCTTAGAAGACCCTAGCACAAATTAGGAGGGGACTGATTGAGGAATTCAAGAAACCAAAATAAGAATCTTAGCATATTACTGAATTGAAGGAACTAAAGCAATTCCCCAAGGAATTGATATGGGACTTCGATCAACGATTCAAAACTTTAATGGGAAGGGTTAGCTTTGTTATGAGTGATTTGCAACACAAAGAACGGTTCATCACATCTCTAATAACCCATATCCACATGCCAGTAATGCAATAGAATATTACAGTTCAGGGAGAAGCCCTGGAAATTGCAATGAAGCTGGAGGCTTCACTTGTCGTCAAATCAGGGATTGGCATGAACCAGATCTAGTCACAATTGGTGAACCTTACTATCCAACTGTAGGATATTAAGAAGGGGAAATACATCCACGAAGAAGTATGGTGTAGTCGATGTCGATATGAAGGACATCACAATGATCGGTTCCTGGACTTCCACGAGTATTTACAAACTATGAATCCAAGCCCGCTAAGCCAAGGAGAAATACCATGGTGCCAAATTTTTAAAACGAAAGGACATCGATAAGAAGAATGTGTGTACTTATAGAATATCATGTCGAAATCGGCTAGTCTTTTCTGCAAATTTTTTCGATCGGTTGGTCATGAAGAAAAAGACTGTAGAGCTTATGATTTTCTCCAAGAAATAATGATGGATACATACTTTATGGAGGGGGAAGAGAAACGACCAGCAAAAAAAATTCCACAACAACCATAGTAAACTCAGTCGCAGTAAAAGCAACAACAACCATAGTATACTCAGTTGCATTATAATGAACTGCAACTGCAGTATACTCAACAAAAACCACAGTATACTCAGTTGTAGTATAATATAAAAAAATGCAATATAACCTGTCGCAACAACAATTTAATCAGCCACGGTATAACCAGTCGTTGTACCAGCAGCAAGGAGGTTACCTATGAGGATTTCACGGAGGACGTAATGGAGGATTTGGTCATGGAGGAACAATGGTTTGAGCTTGTGGACCATTTATATTCCATAATTGTGGATTACTAGGACATTAACAGTGGGACTGTTTGAATCTCGAAGCCCAATGTACTTACTGTAGCGCAATAGACCACACTATCGAGGAATCTCCATAGTTAATTGCGAAATGGTAAGCCAAGAACCCGCCACAACCAAAACCGACCCAGACTACTAATCATAATAAAAATCAAAATCAAACTTTGGGAGCAACTTTAGGGAATATATCGACAGAGCTAAGGACTCAACCGACACATGTCGTCGTGGCAACAAGAGGAGGGTCTACAATTGGAGATGATGGACTACTACCCAATATCTGACCTACGACTTGAAAGAAAGTTCAATTTGATGTAGAAACCAAGAAAGAAACTTTATTTGAATATAAAAACACCTTCAACAAGAATAATGGTAAGATATCTACGAGATGTCACTGAGTTTTGATCCGATGAATTCGCCAAGATAAAAAAGAAAGGTCAATACTCTAAAAAAAATTCTAGAAAGTTATCTAACATTAGAAAAAGATCAATATGCATTAGTAGATATAACAAGCTTGTTGTATCGACTGGAAGAAGGGTGACAAGATTACCCATTTAATTCACTCTTAAAGAAGAAAACAGGAAAATAAATGAGGATGAATGTCCAAATAGGTGAATACAATGTAGATTCAGTTATTTTGGATCTAGGATTAGATGTGAATATCCTAACCAAGAAAACATGGGAAAATATGGGGAATCAACAGGTAGTTTGGTCCCCTATACAACTTTGGCTGGAGAATCAAGCCAAGGTTTCTCAAATTGGTTGAGTACCTCATCTATCTGTCGAATTAGAAGGACTGAAAACATATTCCAACTTCAACGTTATTGAAATAGTTGACGACACTAGACCATACCCTGTGCTATTGGGAATCGAGTGGGCAATAGAAAATTTAGTGGTCATCAATTTTAAGAAAAGAACCATGACGTTTGAGAATCGCGACACGAGGGTCATTGCCCCATTAGATCCCCACAAAGTACAACAATATATGGAGCCAATAAAAGATGAAGTCATAGGAGGTTGGGATAATTCCGACGATGTCTCTGAGGACTATATCAACCCCACTGTTGATGGAGAGTTGGGATGGCGGAGTATCATCTCGGCATCTTCAAAATCTGAATATGCATTATAAAATTGGCAGAATTGGTTGCACAAAGTATCAATTAAAAAATGTGCACAAATCACACAATCGTTAAGATGGGTAGAGACAGAAGTATTGGATATTCCAACATATGAAGTACTACCCAACCTGATAGTTTTCATTAGCAAGTTTAAAGACAAAGTATGTGCACCACAATAGTTGTTGGCATTGGAAGAAGCATTGAAGGCCACTACGATTGGCAGATATGCCACCGACTGATGGAAGTTTGATTCAGGGAATCTGAGCACTACCAAGGAAAGAAATATGATGGAAGGAATGATCCAAGCGATCATCTAATAACATTCCAAGTGACATGGCAACTAAGGCCAAAGGAGGAATGGGTTCACGCATTCATCCACATGCTGGACGCAATACCATGGAGATGGTATGTTTCTGCAGAGATGCAAAGGAAAACAACAATGTGGGAAGAGTGGACTATCAGTTTCAGCCATACATTCTGTTTAACGAATGAAAATCCATTCATTGATAAGGTGTTACAGGACATCAATGAAAACATATTAGAAACAAGTCTAACTGTGTTACTAAATGAATCACAATGGACATCAACACTGCAGATGATGTTGGAATGCTATAATGTGTTGGGAGAACCTGATAGCGAGGATGATCCGAGAGCTATCAACATTCTAGATTCATAATGTAGCCGAGACATCGAAGCGCCAAAAATACCATGCGACAAATTCAAACAATTGGTGAAGATAAGAAAGGTCAATATTGGGATAGAATAAGACCCAACGTTTGATAATATTGGATATTATTGGGATCAATCAACTATGGGGAAGGTCACCGACTTGCTACGTGAATTCTAGGACTTATTTCCAACAAAATTTTCTGAAATGAAAGGAATTTCAGGAGACTGGGCAAAATGAACATTCCTCTGAAGCTGGATGCAAAACTAGTAACGACCATATAGGTTGAATCCAAGGTATAACGAGAACGTCAAAACTAAATTAGACAGGATGTTGGATGCAGTAATCATCATGCTTGTCGAAGAATATGAATGGATTATACCGATGGTTGTGCAGGATAAAAAAGAACGACGAAATCAGGATCTATGTCGATCTGAGGAAATTGAATGATGCAAGTTTTCACGATCCATTTATGACACCATTTACCGATGAAGTACTAGAAGAAGTTGGAGGACAGGAAATATATCCATTCATGGATGTATTTTCATAATATCATCATATAAGGATTGCGAAGGAGGATAGACACAAACCCACTTCATGATGGAATGTGGGTGTTTTCAGTACACCGTGATGTCATTTGGTCTCAAGAATGCACCGACGATTTTTTAAAGGTTAGTTGTTGTTGCATTTAAAGACTTCATTCATAAGTTCCTTGTAGTCTATATGGACGACTGGACCATCTATGGGTTAGTAAAATATCATACCGTGAATCTTCGATTGATGTTGGAAAGGTGTCGACCTACCAGCACCGATGATAGTAAAACAATTGAGGGGAGCGTTGGAGCACACAGGGTATTACCAGAAGTTTATAAAGGGATACACAATGATTACTAAATCGATGGAGAAACCATTGAATAAGGATGTGGAGTTCAAGTGGAATGATGAGTTCCAAAGAAGTTTCGATATTCTGAAGTAGAAATGATCACAACACCGATATTAGCCTTTCCATATTGGACAAAGGAATTCCATGTCCATGACTATGCTTCATCGGTAGCATTGGGAGTGATATTATCCCATCTAGGGGAAGGATCAATAGACCATCCAATCGCATTCACAAGTAGTAAGCTCTCTACTATGAAGAGAAACTACACGACAACAAAACAAGAAGGATTGGCGATGGTATATGCATTGCAGAAATTCCACCACTACCTGTTAGGAGGACATTTCAAAATATTTATGGATCACTCATGAGTGTTGAAATACTTATTCAATAATCCTATTTTGGGGGGAAGGATCTGTCAATGGTTAATATTGTTTCAATAATTTGACTATGAGATCATTGTGAATCTTGGACAACTGAACGCCAGACTTGACCACCTGTCAAGGATAGAGTCAAGCGAAGAACTAAGAAACATCAAGGATGTTTTACCTAATGCACAACTGTTTAAAATTGAAATGGTTGATGACCACTACGAATGAATAGTTCAATTTTTGGCAACAGTAAAATCCCCTGAGGGGTTGACCACTAGTTAGAAGAAGCAACTAGTTATCAAAAATACAGCTTCCAACTTATTGCGGGGCAGCTATACAAGATTGGGTCGGATGAAATTTTGCGGTGATATGTTCTTCTGCATGAGCAAGAAAGAGTGTCGGCAGAGGCACGCGGTGGGATTGTAGAAGGACAGGTGACCCAGAGTATTTTTTAAGGATTCTAATACTATACTTAAGTATAGTATTCTAGGCGATTGTTTTGGATTGAAAAAAACATGTTTATAGATAGGTAGGCAAATATTAAATATGAAACATACAATTAGCACTGAAATGTGTAAATTTTGGCGAATATTATGATAAAAAAAACATATTTTATGTAAATATAGGCGATATTAGAGACTAAGAAGGACCAAATAGTGAATTTATTTTTTGAAAAAACCCAAAAAATAGCCAATTGGTGAAATTTCACCCCTAAAAATACCCTGAACGACACTATAGAGGACGTGCAACTGCTAGAAAAATACTCCAAGCTGGATTATTGTGGTCGACAATACATGGTATGGGGAAGCCATCGTGAAGAGACAAGATGTCATTAGTACCTCAGGTAACACTGCAAGCATTTGACAAGTGGGTAATCAATTTCGTCAGAGCCATCAATCCACCAAGAAAAGAACATGGGCGTCATATATCATTACTATGATGGAATACTTGACAAGATGGGTTGAGGTAGCACCAGTGAAGGACTACACTGTTGCAGCAACAACACGATTCCTCTTCGACAATGTGGTTACATGGTTTAGTTGTCCTAAGATATTGTTTAGTGACCAAGGTAGTCATTTTGTCAATAAAATAGTCAAACAGCGGACAAAGGAATTCCATATATAACATAAGAAAAAAAACCATACCATCCACAAGCAAATGGAATAGCTGAGGTGTTTAGTAATATATTGGAAAATGCATTCACGAAGTCATGTAGTACAAGACATGGCAATTGGGATCTAAAAATCCCTGCGATATTATGGGCCTACAGAATGACATGTAAAAAATTGACAGGACAAACACCATTCAAATTGGTTTATGGAAAAGAAGCGGTGATGCCCATGGATTATATTGTCCCCAGTCTATCCATAGGAACAATTACAAGAATGAGTGACGAAGGAGCAATTGAAGAGAGATTGGTGCAACTGGTACGAATTGAAGAGGATCACTTCATTGCAGGTTTCCATCAGCAAGTAGAGAAGGAGCAACAGAAGGCTTGGCATGATCGCCATGTAAAAACAAAACAATTTCAGTACAAAGATATGGTTCTCCTCTATGATGGCAAGTTTGTGAAGCACCTAGGAAATATTCAGGTGCATTGGCTTGGTCAATACACTATACAATTCATTATTGACGTAGGTGCAGTACAATTGCAGCAACTAGACAAAGTTATGTTGTCAAAACTGGTCAATGGGATTCTCCTTAAGCCCTATCGAGATAGCCAGGTGTGGCACCCATCATAACATCCATGACAAGAAAAAATTGATGACTAAAGGATGGAAAATTATAAAAGAAACTATGTCAACGGAGGGAAAAACAATGAGAAAATGTGAGCTGTGACAAGCTTGGGAACTTGTTGATACCGGATGAGGTAGGAACACATCAAATTGGGAACTAAATGAAGTTATTTCACCATGTAGGTGATGATGCATGTTTCAAAGATCTGAAATTAATGACTGAGGAATGCATTAGATTTGTAGAATCGATAGAGGATTGAGTCAATCAATGAGGATTTAGTAATCATGGTGAAAATATGTTGTATGAGAGGTGCATAAGTGATAAATCATACCAAGGAACCTGATCCGACCCATTATGTGCGTTGACAAGAAGATTTAAAGAAAATACAAGAAGAGCAAGACCTAAGAGAAGTAAGTGCAGAGAGAGGAGTTGCAGAAGTAATGCCATAAATTATTTCAAGCATAAGCACACAAGAATATTTGTTGGCGTCGACGTCCATAATCGAAGAAATTCTGAAGGTTATCTCTGCAGTAAGGCGACCAATCAGAAAGAAGAGCATTGTGATTCGTCCAATCACCTTCGACATGGTAACCAATAACCTTGGACATGGTAACCAATATTCATGGGTCAATAATGACTATTGCAGAGGGAGAAGTGGCTACATCTGCTATGATGGAAGAGGAAATGATGATTAGAAGCAAGCTACAAGAACCAATGGTAGATTATATTCTTTGGTATGTACCACTGAGGAAGGAAGGAGCACCAGTGGTTTGGGCTAGCAAATCCAACAAATATACCATTAATATGCCAACAATGCCCAAAGGTGTTCATGTGACGACAAACATTGTTCCACGGCTACAGAAGATCCATTACAAGGACCACAATATCCTAGCATATTCAAAATGTAGCCAAGACATATTTGAGGAAATGAAACATGGTTAGAAATTTCCAATCACTAGAGAATGTACGCAATTGTCATTGGGATTGCAGTGCTCTAGACTGTTGTTGATCGTCTATATGTCGCATTTTGTACGGTTCATGTAAGTAAATGTGTTTGTTAAGCAGTTGTTGGCATGCTTCCACGGCGGTTTCCTATGGTTAGGAACAAAGGTACCAATCATGGGTGATCTGATATCCCAAATCATCGGCTTACCCAAGGCAAGGGTCGACCCATTGCAATACTTCCGAGGAAAATATAACGACAAGAAGTTGGCAGCAAGGCTGCAAAGAAAATATGGTGTCATCAAAGAAAATAGGGTGTACATAATTAATACTATCAATGACCAGGAAGTCAAAATTATTGTAAAGTTCCTGGAAGTAAAGGTAGTCTAGAAGAACCGGTCGAGTCAGTGCACGTCAAGGGTTATAGCATCTGCCTAGCAGTGTGCAATGGGCATACAGATGAATTGGTCCTTGTTCCTATTGAATGAACTGGTAGAGGATGTGATGCTTTCACAAGACATGGGGAATACATTCACCTAATCTTTGTTACTCATACTCATTTCATTGGTTGGATCGATGGAGCCAACATATTATCAGGGAATAAATATTGATGTTGTCAACACCTTCCAAGGCGCAAGGTATAAAAACCTATGGGCGTTCAATGACAAGGAATGTCAAACAAACAACAACATTCTGTTTACTTTTATTTGGATGCACTACGAGAGGGACCAGTCAAGGTGTCGCATCTCACACACCAAGCAATGAAGAAATATCAAAGGATCGCATGACTAGCGATAAGGGCCCATGCCATACATATTCAGGTGTGAGCAGATCCAGAGGAGAAATGGCTTACGACACAATATAAGCTGACGGAGGAAGAGATGGATGCCATCATCAAAGAATGGAAACCAAAATTGAACTTTATGGTAAGTATAGAAGAGATGTCAGACCCAAGAAAGAGACCACCTCTAGATATCTTGAACGAGTAGGATAAACCATAGTATTCATAAGAGGAAGAGAACTCACAAGAAGAGGCATCATCTGCAACTCCGATATAATTGGACTTGGAGAAACAGTAAGAAGAGGTGTAGACAAAGCACTAGTTCGAGCAAGGTGAGGGGAGTAGCATCAAAAGGATCTTCGTTGAACAGGTAACAAGGTATTGGCTACAATCACTGTGGCGGCCAATGAGAATGAAGCAAAGGTAAAGCAACATGTAACAAGATATTTCCACCAAGTTATGTAGTTACTGTAGAACCTCACAAATGCAGTACTCGAAACAAATCTATCGCAGGAAAAAACAATGAAAAAGGTGGTAGAAGTCAACATTGATACAAGGGTGTGACTAGTGCAGATCCTACCACATGCGCTCACAACAGGGGAACAGGGTACTGACACTATGATGCAAAAATATAACTTTACTGGTCTGGACATAAATATTCTTCCAATGCATGTGCTAGCAAGGCTTCAAATCATAGTAAGTGAAGAAATATGAGACCATGAAGCAACAGTCCACGATCAACTGGTCTGGTCCAAACAGTTGGCAGAAAGTGATGAAGAGAAACTTCATCGAAGAAAAACTTCATCACCTCAAGGAGGAAAAGGAAGTGATCATAAAGGAGAAAGAAATGACATTTAAGTAAAAGAAAGGGCTACAGACAGTAGTCTCCATGGTCTACGAATAGATTCCAGACATTACTCCCAAAATGTTAGCAAAAGAAAAAGTATTGCGACTAGGGAAAATTGTCCCCGAGTTGAGAAAGGAAAATGAGGAGTTTCACCCTTGAGCGGTACCTAGCACACTACTGGAGAAACTCAGAGAAAGAAGAGGAGAAATTAAAGATACAACAATAGAAATCATGGAAGGTGAAAAGGAAGTCCAGCTGATTGCAGAAGAAATAACACAATTCTGAGGGATTTTGGTGCAAGACGAGTAGCTGCACCAACTAGAGGTACAAATTGGTGAGGCAGAGGCGCAATCAACAGCACTGTGGGTATCACTCAAAATATTGCTTCCACTTGCGTAGGTGACCAAGGCAATGGAGCTGAAAGAGTTGATGTAGTGCGTTGATAAAAAATGTACAAAACAACAATGGAGGTCAACACAATTGGATGAACTCCAGGGTGCAGCAGATCAATTGGTGCTCAAATACATGGGGGAAATCATGAAGACCCACTGAATACCAAGGTAGAGTTAAGCATAGTGAAACAGATGAATGAAGAGAAAACATTGAAATAGGAAGTGGAACAGTGCACATCAATTAGAGCAAAGGTCATGGAAGTCATTGAACAAGTCAAAACCACACATAACTAATTCAAGACAAAGTTAAACACACTAGTTGATTCCAACTGAGGTGGATCAAAGACAAGCCACAAGTTTGTGATGGGGTTTGTTGGAAATGGGTTAGAGTTCCCAAAGTGCACTTCTTCCACTGAAAAAAAGGACATCAACCGAAAGAATATTCAACCATGACGAAAGGAGAAACCAACAAATTAGGGAATTTCACTACAACAAAACCCTGTGATTAGTGTCTCTTTTAGCTTCCTTTTTAGCATCCACTATCAGTTTTAGTGTATTTTTCATCATTTTTGTACAAAGTGGATGCTTTTCCATAGGACGCTTTTAATGGCGTTATTTGCATCCCTTTTTAAAATTTGGCGCTATTTTGGACTCTAATTAGCATCCCAATTAGCGTCTGTATTAGCGTCCCAATTATCATCCTAATTAGAATCCCAATTAGCGTCCCTTTTTAAAAGTTGGCATTATTTTGGATTCTAATTGGTATCCCAATTAACGGCCCAATTATCATCCCAATTAGCATCCCCATTAGAATCCCAATTAGCATCCCCATTAGAATCCTAATTCACGTTCCAATTAGCATCCCAATTAGCGCCCCTTTTTAAAATTTGGCACTATTTTGGATGCTAATTAGCATCCCAATTAACGTCCCAAATAGTGTCCCAATTAGCAACACAAATAGCATCCCAATTATCATCCCTTTTTAAAATTTAACGCTATTTTGGTCGATAATTCGCATCCCAATTAACGTCCCAATTAGCAACAAAATTATCATCACAATTAGCATCCCAATTAACGTCCCAATTAGCGTCCACAAGAGTATCCCGTATAATGCCATGAATAGCATTCAAAAAAAGTCCTGAATAGCATAACACCATATATTAATCCAGGGTTAGCAAAAGGAATTGCGCCATGAATTTCGACAAGAAAAACATTCAACATAGCGCCAAGTATAGAGCTAGGAATTGTGCCTAGAAAACATCCAACATAGTGCCAGGTATAGATCCAGGTATAACACCTGGAATAATGCCAAAAATTTTGAAAGGAACCGCGCTAGGAATTACTCTAGGTTTAGAGCTAGGAATTGTGTTCATAAAATGTCCGACATAACATCTGATATATCAATGTCAATGTCAATGATCATGATTCATGTGATAGTACTTTTGGATATTCATTTATCATAGTGGCACCTAAATGATTGTAATCATGGCACTTTTCGATCTTGATTAATCCTAATGAGGGGTAAACCTTAATATCATCTAAATTTCTCTAATGGAATTTGAGTGCCCCAACAACATTTGATCGACCCTAATGGCATATGATTGGCTCTAACAACATGACGATGATGCATTATGATAATTATGATGGAGCGTATGGATATGATTTGATAAGTATAAGACTATATCATCCATTAATGTGAGGTAGTATGGCTCCTTGATAATTATTATCGCAATTATATTGATGATGACTATGACAATGACAATGATGTTGATTTATTGTATGATGATGATGACGATGTGGATGTGGATGACAACGATGATTATGCATGTGGTGTCACTTTTGGATCCTAATTGATTCTAATGGCACCTAAATTTCTGTAACAGCATATAAACAACCCTATTATCATCGAAATGACTATAATGACATATAAATGACCTTAAAAATTACATGACATGAATCATAATGTCGATGAGTGATTAAGAACACTAATGGCATATGTGTGACCATAATGACAATGATGACGATGATTTTTTTGATGATGTACTTAATGCTGACGATGATGATGATCAAGATGATGTTGATGTACTATATGGCATTGGTGATGATGATTATGATGATGACAATGTCGATGTCCACGATTATGATACATGTCATCATACTTTTGGATACTACAAAACTTGATATATTGGATTTAATAACAAGTAATAAAGGTTGTGAGGTGTTTACCATAAAATTTTCATTATCCATTGGGTTTAGTAGTTCCCCCACCCCCCCCCTACACCCCCATTGCAAAAAGGTAGTACAATACCACCTATCATGGTGCTACCAAAATGTCACCCTACAAGGTTGTTTTGGATAGCCCCCCATCCATAGCCTCATTTTTACCAGAACATCCAAGGCACAAGAAGTGGATATCAATCTTAACACAAAATCGTACTTTCTTTGTACTCTTAAGGACATTTTGGTCTTGGCTTGAAATGGAATGAAGCAACAATAATTTCAATAATGCCCGTAGTGTTACTTTGAAGAATTGGATCAAATTTTTTTACATCTTTGGCCTTATAAGCTGACATTTCTCAAGGAAAAAAGTTGTTAGCTGCTCAAGTTTTATGGAATTGGTGGATTTTTCGTTAAAGATTCAAAATAAATGGTTCAATTTTCGACTTTTCTTTTGAGGTTTGTCAAATTTCTATTAAAGTTTAAAGCAATTTTGTTTGTTATGTAAAATTCCCTTGAACTAACATATTTGATTATTATTTTTCATTTTACCTACTATGAAGCCACACGATGGACTTTAATAGACATTATCAGATATCTATGTTGTGCAATATGGCAAAGATCAGGTCACGGGATGTAGGAGTGTCTTCAGCTGTAGAGGAAACCCCAACATCTCCACGTTCTGAGGACAAAAATCCATCGGCAAATCTCAAAATAGTCATCGACCATCGAAAGAGCAGTGGATATCTTAGGACTCCTGCCATCACTTTCATTACAAGAACTGTCAGGATAAGCACGAGACTCAATGCTAGGGTAAATCATGTACCATTTTCTCCAGGTAGTAACCTTGAGTAAGAGTGTCCTTCAACTATAATAGTAAATGATGGCGGTGATGGAACCATGGTAGGTGGACCAAATTATTCTATCAAGAAGAATAATGGGGGAATTTCAAGGAGAGGCATGAGAAAATGAAATGGAAGCAACAGAGGTCGAGGAAAAAGAAAGGGTAAGCACAATTTCTCTGACACTTATAGAAGCATATTATTATGATGTTTTTTGTTTTTTTTCTTTAACCTCTTTTGAAACATACTTGGTCTACAGGATTATTCTCTTAGAATCATAATTGAATTGGATGTCAATGTGGGCTCCAAATTTTTGGTTTTCTTTATTCATATTAAGAATAAATACATAAGGAGAATGGAATGGGTTACATAGAAAATGAATTCACATTAATATCCATATTCCAAAGATGTTCAGAAATTTAATTGGGTAGATAAGAACAACATGGAAATAGTTGGAAGATAAGGCAGGGTGGGAGTTCGGCTACATGCAATTTTCTAGGTTTGCATGGTGGTTAAATATCCCATGCATTGTCCATGAGTATTAGTGGTAAATTTTATGGCTCGATACATTCAATTTCAACCTCTACCTGTGGAATGATCTCCAAGGATCATGCTTAGTTTTATCAACCTTGACATTTCCACCAAATCACACTTGTAGGAAACAATCTCTTATGAAGTACATGCATGATGATTTGGAGCCTCACAAATTTGCTATAAAACCCAATGATAAATTTTATGGCCTAATAGTTACCCTATATTTCATCCTTAAACCATGGTCTAAGAGGGAACAAAAAATATTAGATATAATGGACAAACCAAAACCTAAGAAAACCACACAAATATTTTCATATATCTATATATGTGTGTGTGTAATAAAATAAAATAAAATAACTAAAAACTGAAAACATAAAAAAAAAATTCAAAACACTTACCTCACTTACCTCTTGTGCACTTCCAATCAGGCACACCCATTGCTTAGGCACATGCATTTAAAAACATGTTCAAAGATAGAGGATATGAACTCCCAATGGAGCCTTGGAGATGGGATTCCTCATGTATGTTGATGTTTCTCTTATCTTAGTAGGATTTTGAACCCTGGAATCAACCTATTGCCAATGCCAAATCTAAGGTTAGTCGAGAACCACTTTCCACATGTCATTATTAATTGTAGTTCGTAACATATTTCCAAACTTGTTGTTCGGATGCCTCCTCAGACATGGAGGATTCTGAGTCAATGACATGGCTTATCTGAGATATCAAACCAGAGCAACCTTGAAGCCTCACAATAGGCTCATTAAATATATCAACTGAATAATCCATGTCCTCCTCCCTTTTCTCATCTTAAAGGGATGACTCATAGACTTGGCTCACTTCTATATCAATGGGAGGCTCTCTGATTAAATTTCTCAAGGGATATCACATATTTACTTTGTAATCCCATTCTGCTGGGGTTTGAGGAGAATAATTGGATCCCTCTTGATCTCTAAACTTACCATTTTTTCCAATCTAGTAAGGAACAAGCCCTCGATAACAAATGTCTTGAATATTCTCTTTTGTTGACTCTATGCTAACACCTATGAGGATGAATATCTAGGATAACTGATCCTACATTTTGTGGATCCTATTAATCCCTCTATACCTCAGCACTCAACTCCCTCTAAGCATAAACATGATATGCATACTTCATTACTTGTCATCAGAGCAAGTCACATCAGCCTCCTCCTATGGATCTTTCCTACAAGTTAAATTTAGTTCGATAGTTAACAATAACCAATATCAATTTTATATAATGGCATAGTCTTAGCATCCATCCATATATTATCTATATTCCATCACTATAATATCAATCACATATATGCAACATGTCATGACAATACAAAGAATAAAAACAAATTCGCATAGAAGTAATTTTATTTTTTATTTTTACATTTAGTGTCTAAGCTAAGCAAATAATCTATTTGATTCATCTCCCTAGAAAAATACTCATGATAATATTTTAATTCACATTTCATGCATTCCATCCATGTACTCTCTTTTTATCCATCTCTTCACCTTAGATTAAAATTTTAAAATTTCATTTTACATTAAATTTAAAAAAAAAAAACTAAAAACTAAAATGTGTGCATTCCATCCATGTGTCATTTAGTATTCACCCTTTTTTTAGCCATCTCTTCTTAGCCTTAGATTAAAATTTCAAAAAAAATCATTTTACACTAATTTCAAAAAACTAAAAACCAAAACATTTTCAAAAAACTAAAAATCATTTTAAACATTTTCTTTAGGTATTTCAGATGGACAAGTGGAGTGGAAGGCAGTGATCAAATTTGAAGGGTGGGTCCTAATTTCAATTGGAAGGGAATTTATTCTCTGATCCCTTTAGAGATGAAAGACAATATTAATAATTGTACTTCAATTGACAAGTATAAATTAACTAAACCCTTTCACCAAAAAAATGCAAAAAAAAAATATTGTTCTTTAAATTTTTTACAATTTTAAACAATTGAGCACCCCTTAATATATACATGAAAAAATGATATATTTTCAATGAAACTATTTTGAACACATTAAGTTACATTCATATGTGTATCATTAATTTTACAGTTAGTAACATCACAACTATTCTATTGTATTTTTCCAGTTTGAACACACTTCATCATACAAAAAGTTACTTTGACTATGCCATAACCATATTGGGGCATCCACCTTCAATCCAAGATTGAGAGATGTAAGAATGATAAGGATTGGGAACCTAAGAAAAAATAATACACAACTTAGAAAACATTAAAAAACAATTTCCTACATACCAAGAAAGTTAGCAAAGCTAGCGTAACCGTGGTTGGAGAATCAATTTTTTTTGTTCTACACTTGTCGTGAAAGCATACATGTATGGGATGGATGGGCAATGGAATCAAGCCTAAGTCAATTGAATCCTTGCAACTCACTGCATGTCTGAGTCTCAACAATTTTCCATTTAAATTGAACAAAAATACCAAAAGAAGTTTATTAATGGTTAGATTTGAGAAAGTTCTAGGTATGAGTAGTTAAGGGCTCAAGGATCTAAAATTTGTTTTGTTTTGTACCAGTCCATGATTCAGTGAATCGACAATCACGGGTAGGAATTTAATTTATTTAATGAAAATAATTAATGTGTATAACCTCTATGTCAAAACCGTTTTCCATGTTGATGCAGGCCACTACCCTCTCTATTGTCTTACCAAAAGGCATGATAATGAGGAAGAAGACCTAAAATTATGGATTTCACCTTCAAAGAATGCCTTGCAATCACATTGGTAAGGAATGATAAGAATATTGCAACAATCCAACTTGTTAAATCGCAATTGATAGTGTTAATTAAAGACGTATATGGTAAATTTAATATAATACTTACTTATAGTTGTCTCTTATTCTTTGCGTGTTGACACATTTAATATTTTATGGTTGTCGTTGTGCTTTGACACAATTAAGGTGAGGAATTACATGCAAAATAATCCTTAGTTATGACTATGAGATGAGGATTTAAAGAGAAGAGGTTGTAAAGACAAGTAATTTGTATATGTATTTTGGTAGCACTGAGGACAAATGTTTGGAAGGACAGAGCGATATTACATCACGATCATGACACCCATAAAATTGAAGACTATTCTTGAGCCAACAATTGTTTTTTTTATTTTTATTAATAACCATTGTTTCTCCATATCATGTGTCAAATGGCACGTCTCTATAGCAATGCATAAATTGACTTATGCACAGTTTGTGATCCTAGATACATGCCATTATTTGTATTTGCATGACATCAAGTGTTCTTTATAGTTGTCGTGAGTCCATGATATTCATGCAAGAAATGACGTCTTGTAGAGGAGGACTTATCAAACCGGCCTTTTCAATTTCATTTTGATGAAAAAAGAGTGGACATTGGTAGCGAGGTTCACATAGGTAGTAGGCACAAATTTTTGAGCTCGTTCCAGACCTAGTAGTTGTTATTTTTTGTTATAGCCGTAGTTGTTGACACATTGTCACACTTTAGATTGCAGCCACAAGTGACTCAAGATTCATAGTCGCATCTCGATGGCTAGTTCCTCGTAGTCATCGATGATTACTCATTATATTGCACAACTACGTTGTGAGTGCATAACATGAGTGAGTGAGTGAGTGATTTTAAT
This sequence comes from Pseudotsuga menziesii, assembly GCA_001517045.1. Classification (NCBI taxonomy): domain Eukaryota; kingdom Viridiplantae; phylum Streptophyta; class Pinopsida; order Pinales; family Pinaceae; genus Pseudotsuga; species Pseudotsuga menziesii. Next base: position 187,117 of record LPNX010579622.1, read on the forward strand.
TTATTATATCTTTAAAATTTTGAATGATGAGTTTAACTTTATAGCATAGGAATTTCAACATCTTGAGAATTTTATATGGATGGTTATTTCAAATGTTGTCCTTTTGAAATGTTGATATAAAATTCAGATTTTAAATTTTTTTTGAAGATCAATTTTAACTTTACACTTCTGGAAAGGGTGGGAAGGGTTCAATTTTGAACGTTGCTGGAAGGTTTTTCATTATAATGAAGGATCCCATTAATTTGAGGGAACTTGGCACTTCGATTGAGAGGAATATCAGGTGAGGAGTCGTAAGGCTGCTCGACACCTGAGAAAGGAGAGGAAATCCTATTTCTTACTGCCTTACTAACTTACAGCAGATCGAGTAAAAGGATGGTCCTACCTTCCTTATCAGGTTATTTCGCTAGTTATAATACCTTGTTTGGATGGGTCTGGTCCTATCCTCTCATTCCCATTAGTTTCTTTCCTTCTTACTAGTCCTATTGTTATACACTTGAATTGCACCTCTCCGTCCGAGTGTCGATATCCCTCATGTTGGCACACAAAAGGACATCTATGGATAGAGGTTTGCCCAAAACACTATAGATTGGTTTACTATACAATACATTCCTCCTCCATCTAGCTGGTTTCTTTGCCATTTTGCTATGTTAAGTTGTATTCGTGACTCTCCATATATGCAACTCGCGGGTCATTCGCGAGTGTCGGTTGTTGCAAGTCGCGGATGGATGTATTTGCAGGTTGCTCTTATAGCAATTCGTGGATCATTCGTGGGTTGTCCTTCTCCATACCCACGAATATGTCCCTTGACATTTAAAAATAAAAACACACAATGACTTGAGATTAGTTAATCATTTTTCCCTTAATCACCTTAACTGTCTCAACCTCCTCAACTTTTGAAACTGCCTTATTTCCTCCATATAAATACAGGCCTTGGGGAGGGTGTTATATATATGCATTTGGAGAGCAAAGTCATGCTGGTGGATTTTATACAAAAGTATTTGGAGCAGTGAAACTTAGAATCCTTTGGTTGCAGAGGAGTCCTTGTCTCAGGCGTTGGGTTGTAATCTGAACTCTTTCCATTGTTGATAATAAAGAGAATCCTTCTTCCATATGTGTTTCATGTATTGTGGTCTAATAAATGTTTATGTTTCAGTACTATATATGATTTATCTAACCTGCTTATATATATATGAATCATCTTGTATCTGGAAGATTGAATCTTGACAGGTGAAGGAGAAGCAACCTTGAAGACTTTGGAGGTGAAGCAGAGCGGAAGAGGGCAAGCAAGGATCAACCGTCGTGCTACGGGTAAGTCTTTCCCATCCTCCTATTTCCTTTACTGCACTCTAGAGTCAATTGTCTGCAAGTTAATTGAGTATTTTGGTAACCCCAGACCTTCAGTTATAAGGTGTATAATCCTGTACAACAGAATTGGCAACTCCACTGGGGATGCCTAGACTGTTGTAGGTTGTTTCTGTCACCCCTAACCAGTCGTTGCTTGAAGTCTGTATGTGATCTTTTATCCTGGTTCATACTTGCATCAGTATTTGAAAGTATTGGGAATTTTTCTTGTTTTTTGAGAAAAATCATATACCTATCCGCGAGTTACTCTTCTACACAGTCGCGGATACAGGCTTGCATTCGTGGGTTGCTTTATTGGACAGTCGCGGATACAATTTTGCATACGTGGGTTGCCCTTCTGAACAGTCTCGTATATGCCTAGAAGCAGAGACTTTTTAGGATTGGTTTTGTTTGTCCCTCTCTGTGTGTATTTCATGTTTCTGTGTGGACTTTCTTTATGAATGTTGTTTGGCTTGTCTGTGTGCCTCTGTTGATCACACTTTGTGCTTTTTCGAAAGCCCTTGAGTCTCTTTTACTTGGATTTTTTTTGTTTGCATGCTGAAGTGGTTGGCATGTTTGGGTTGAAGGTTAAAGTATCTTTGTCTAAATCTATGATCAGGGTATTAGGCTCTGTTTTTCCAGTCTGTCTTCCGACAGTGGCTGGTTGTCATTTGCCTTACTAAGTCTACAGTGTTTTTTGTCATTGTGTGCACCCAAGATAGGGTTCCTAGCCTTCCTTTGTTGGTTGTCTTTTGGTTCTGTCAACCTGTTTGCTTTAGTTTGTTGCTTTTAGACAGTTTATTTGATTCAAGTTTGCTCAAGTATAGTGCATTTTAGGTGCATGGTAGAGTTTAAACATTTTTTATAGGGTTTGTTCTTTGCTTTTTCCCCCACCTCCTTTGCTTGGTTTGCTTTTTGGCTTATGTTTCTGATCAGCCTCTATTAGTGATATTTGTTTGATTTCAGAATCTTGTTGGTGTTGGTTTCCTTCTTCTTTTGTTGGTTAACTTCACCATGCCAAAATTATTGACTTGTCTTTCATGCAAGCCTTCCTTCCAAGCAGGGTTTATGCTAACTTTAGTTCAGTCTAGAGTTTGTTTGGTAGTTGTATAGCAAATTTCCTTTTGCTTTTCGTTCTTCTTATCTGCATACTTTTCTTTGTAGATAGTTTTTATTTTTCATTTATAAAAGAAAATTAAAAAGAACGTATACTTGTTTTCGCTACTTTCCCCCCTACCTCCTTCTTTGGTTTGACCTTGTTGGACAAGGTACTGAGTAGCCTTTGTTTGTAGGTTTATATTGATACTTGGGACTTCTTGACCTTTGTTTATGTCAGTATTTTTGCTTAGTTTCTTCATTCCAAAGTTGTTGGCTTGTTTACCTTTGTAAGCCTTCTTTTTAAGAGAGGTTGATATCTCACTTTAGGGAAACCTAGGGTTTGTTTGTGGGGTGTAGAGTAGTTGTCTATTTGCTTTGCTTACAGTACTTGCTTGCATTAGTTGATAGGCTGATTTTTCTTTTGCATTTATAAAAGAAAAATACAAAAACACATGTTTGCTTTATATGCATGTAGATTAGGTTTTTAGTCTATATTGCATGGCATATCATTGTTTTTGAAAAAATAAAAATAAAAAGAATTTGTTCTTTTGTGGCTTTCAATTTTTCTATTTGAAAAATAAAGAGAATAGTTTGTGTTTTTTGCATTTCATATCTCTTTGCTTAGTCATTTTGTTTCAACTTTGAGTCAAAACACCACATAAGTTTCATGCCATTTACCCTCTGACTAAAAACAGCCCTTAAAATAAACGATATAATTTAAAATTTACTAGTAAGTTTTATTTTATAGGGTCATACACCAACTAGCTTAGGCTAGACTTGTGGGATAGGGAGTTTAAACTCCCCACAAGTGTTAAATCTCAGATGTAGTTGGCCAATCAACTAGGTAAATCCTTGACTTTATCGACTGTATCTGGGAAGCTCCTCTCGAACGGGAGTTAAGCACGAGGCCGCGTGGAGGCTTGGACAGAGGAGATAACCCTCTGAATCCTTGTCAAAACGTAACTCAGGACTTTTACGCATCTGGGGATTCTGTCCTAGACAGAGTTTCGGGACAGAGTTTCAGGCTCAGCTACCCTGCCCATGCGTACGAGTCCGGCTTGCAACTGTCCCCCCAGACTGTTGGTATAGCCAAGGTAGCCTTTAGTCTCTTGACATCTAGGGTTCATACACAGGTACACCGGAAGGTTATTTCTGGTTAACCTTGGACGAACTTGGAAGGTAACCCCGGTAGAAAGTGTGGGAGGGCGGTGGGTGATTCCTCTGCTTGTGCCTAAGAACATCTACAGGGACGCCAAGTAATTGTCTATCAGCTTTATTTTGGAAAGTATATCTTATACCTGTTTGTCTGTTTGGATTTAGGAATTTTTAGTGAGTGCTATGTGGTTTGTCTGTACTTAGTGTACCTTTAGGTGTGCGCTTTGTAATTTTGGTTGCTTATCAACCTCAGATTTTGTCTCCTGGTTTGAAACTATGGCTAACACCCCTTTGAACACCAACCAAGAGATCCCCATGCTGTGAACTCCTTGTACTATTCCTCTCACGGGGAATGTTGGTGTTCCCTTGATGGCCACCCTGAATCTACCTGGATTCACCCTAGGGCTACCGGTGTGGTTGTTTTCCACTCCAACTGTCCTTAATGATCCTGATGCTTCTCAAGTAAGCTCCTTATATCAAGGGCATCAAAACACTGCTTCCCCTTCACCTGTAGTTGATTCTCCTCCTCTTTCTACCTCATGCGGTGAAAGTACTGATACTAGTAACCGATAGTCTAAAAGGAGTAAAAGAAGGAGGAATAGGAAGAAGGCACATAAGAAAGGGGGCACCCGTTCAACCTCTGCAAGTCAAGTTGAACCTCACCACCCAGCCTCTGTAGTTCATGCTGGGGGCACCTATCCAACCTCTGCAGGTCATGTTGGATCTAAGCACTCAACCTCTGCAAGTCAAGTTGATCTTCACCATCCAGCATCTGTTGATCATGATGGTGGGATCCTTCCAACCTTTTCAGGTCATGTCGGATCCAGTCACTCAGCCTCTACAGTTCATGCTGAGGGCACCCGTTCAACCTCTCTTGTTCAAATGGAACCTTCCCATCCAACCTCTGTAAGTTAGGTTGGATCCATCCACCCAGCCTCTGTTGTTCATGCTAGGGGCACACACTCAACTGCTGAAAAGCACGTTGATCCTAACCATTCGACCTCTGTTGTTCATGTTGGTGGTGCCCATCCAACCTCTGCAGGCCATGTTGGATCCAGTCTCTCAACCTCTGTAGGTCATGCTAGGGGCAATCTCTCAGCCTCTGTGGTTCATGCTGAAGACAATTCATCAGCCACTACAAATCATGTTGACACTGTTGAAAAGACTACCCGTTCAAAACACAAGCCCAAGTTTCCTTGTAAGCTTTGTGAGGGAGACCACCTTACTTATAAATGCCCTTTTATTGTGGAGGTGCGAAGAGTTTGGATTCATGGTCATCCCATTTTTGAACATTCTGAATCTTTTCAACAACCAACCTCTCTTAGTCAGGTTGGACCCAGTTACTCAGCCTTTGGTGTTCATGTGGGGGGCAAAATCTCATCCTCTATAGGTCATGTTGAGAGAAAACAGTCATCCACTGCTAGTCATGTTGACACCATTGATAAAACCGGTCGCTCGAAGTGCAAACTTAAGTTCCCTTGTATGCTATGTGAGGGAGATCATCTTACTCACAAGTGCCCTACTATCACAGAGGTGCGAAGAGTGTGGTCCAAGACTCAAGATTTTCCTTCTCCTGAACAACCTATAGTTTCTCAACAACCTACTCAGCCTTTGGTTGATCAAGTAGTCGAACCAATCTCAGATTTGGTCGATCCCACTCTTCTTTCGAAGAGTGATCCTGATGTGATTGAACCAATGTCATCTTTGGTCAATCCCATTCTCCCTTCGGAGAGTGAATTTCACGAAGCGGTTGAATCGATTCCATTGTCGATCAATCCCACTCTTCCTTTGGAGAGTGAAGTGTCCACTAGTCACATTTTCTTCACTGCCAGTTCAGAAATTACTGAACAAGGGGGCACTGAACTCGTTTCGGATCAACCCCCACCAAGCTCTTGGATTGCTTCCTTTGATTGGGATAGCCTAGTTGAGCCCCGCCTTCCTTCTAATGAACCTTTCCAGATAAAGGTCAAAGTTGAACCCTATACAATTGCTCATTGTATTGGTGATGAAGGAGCCTCAATTAGTATTTTGTCTGCTCGTGCTTGGAGAGGCATGGGATCTCCCAGCCTTGTGTCGACTGCTAGTCGGTTACTGGCGTTTGATAGAAGAACTTGTATAGCCTTGGGAATTCTTACTCAAACACCTGTTACTTTGGGTGGGAAGACCGTCTTAGTTGACTTCATGGTGATAGAAGACCCCTTGGACTTTAATATGCTCCTTGGATGTGATTATGTCTATGCCATGCAAGCTGTGGTGTCAACATTCTTTCGTGTGATGTACTTTAATCATGGAGAAGAAATTGTCACTATCGATCAGTTGGATTTTCTTGATCTGTCTCCTGACCCAACTAGAGACCAGTTCTTTCCTTAATTGATTCCCAGTGTTTCTCTAGACACTACCCCACCACAAGTGAACTATGTGGCCTCTTGTCCTTTGTATTCAATTGTTACTAAGAAGTAGCCTCTGTTTTCATGCTTACCTTCTCGGGATTTGGTCCCAGAAGTTGACCGCGTGAGTCATCCTATACAGACTGTAGAGCCTTCTCTCCACTCTGTTAATCCATTTGAAAGTTTAGACATGTGTCCTATCTCGGATGATCTCCTTCCTTTGGATGAAGTCTTCCTAGAGTCTTTGATACAGTCTGATCTTCTATTGGATGTTGGTTCAATTGTGACTAAGTCTAACCTTGATTTGCCTAGTAAGCCTGGCCTTTCTTCTTATGTTGGTCTTGTTGAGTCTTTTGACTCTTTCTTCGAACAGCAAGTCAGTGATCTTGATGAGTTTTATTTTTCGTATGAATTTCTCAACTCCTGTGATACTGATTTTGTTCCTGCAAACTCTATCTCCCTTATTGATCTTTGCTCTCCTTTTGAGGTTGATCTTGAAGATTATAAACCCTCAAGCCTTGGCTCTATATAATTCGGTTGATTCTACCTTGACTTTACCTTTTGTAGAAGATAGCAAAGTCACACATGTTTCTACCAAAGTGACCCACATCGGATCATTTCTTCTGCATATGACCCTGATGTTGTTGTTTCTTGGAGACAGGATTTTTAGTTGGATTCACAACTGTTTACTGGCCTTACCTTGTGTTTCAAGTCATAATTGCATTTGCATGTGCCCTGCTCATGCTTATGAGCGTGATGCCGGCTTCCACGCTTTTAGCTCATTGTATAAGCCCTCATCTTTGTTCTCATCGACGCTAATCCTTGTATCATTTTACCTTTGCAACTTGACACCTTTTACCTTGAGGAGACGTTCCCTGAGTGTCCTTATCTTGCTCACTTTCCTTGCATTATGCATAGGTTTGTTCCTTGCGCTTGAAACTAGTTTCGCCTGCTTATGACACTGGTCTCCTCGCATTTAGAGCATTCTTTCTGCTCTCCTTCAAGCTCGTTAAAAACAGTAAGGAGGTCACGAGTTGACTTTTCTGGACTCATTGAAACTTCATGGGAAAGATTTTGAGTTTCTTTAGGCCCAATTTTGACTCCTCAAAATAGACTTGACTGCCAAGTAAACTTGTCCGTTCAAGCTCGTTAAGAATATGTGAATGGGCATCCACATTGGTGGTAGGTTATCGCTTTCTCGGACCATGTGGAATAATACGAGAAAGGATCCCTCTCTTTTCTTTGGAATTGAGAAGAGTATTCTCAAGCATAGGTTTATCACTTTTCCGGACCTGAGGGACTAAAATTACGGAAAAGGAACCCCCGATATGAGCTTAGTTTTCTCTTTTTCGTGCTCTGGACCAAACCATGAAAATGATTCCGAGTGTACTTTATGCCTTTGTCATGCTCGTTAAATCCTAAAGAACAAAGCATTGAGTTTATTGTTGTAAGCCCCATTTCTCGTAATCAAATGGATCTTTCCAAGTGATCTTGCCTTCCTTCACACTCGTAAAACTCAGGCTATATGCTGCTTTTGAAGGAGCGTTGGGTAGGTGGTAATTTAACCTTTTTCGGACCTTCCTGACTAAGTATGAAAAAGGTGCACCTTTTCTTCTTTGAAAGTTAAGAGAGTTCTTCTTTGGTTTGTTTTATACTTTTTCGGCCTTAGGAGACTAAATTGTATGAAAAAGGACCCCCCTAGAGTCTTCTTTGGAGTTTTCAGACTCTCTAAACTATGAAAACACCGTCGAGCATGTACTAGTTCAGGCTTGTTAAATCCACGAATCAGGGACACTATCAAGCATTATTTTCCCATCTCTTCAAGCTTGTTAAAAAATGAAGAGGGAACCGAGTTTACTTTCCTGGACTCGTTAAAATTTAACAGGGAAGGTAAGGAAGAAGTTTTCTCTTGTGTTCAGTAATGGCAACATGTCATCCTTGAACATAACACTCTTTGTTTTCTGATATCCATGTTTCGGTGTTCACTTGTGTTCAGCTATCACTTTTAGTTTCTTACTCCTCCTCTTGTCCGTTATACCTAGGGAATCTGATCATGTCTCCTACATGACAGATAAGTCTAGTTGTTCTCTCTATAAGTTCTATGCTGCCTTGGGTCATCTCTATGTTGTGCTCCCTGTTCAAGGATTCTTCCCAAATGTCTACTTTATAGCCTGATCCCATCATTGTTATATCTGTTATCTATTTGTGTCTCCCTTCTTTTGCCCAGTTCCTAGTCACTCTTGTGATCCGTTGGAGGATTCATTGCCTTCCTTATCACAGTATGGTTCCGTTTCAGCACTTCTTGATGATAAAGACCTAGAGTTTTGACGATGGTACCTCAGGATTCACTTTCATCATTGGTGAATTCCTTTGCTTCAGTTGTTGATTATCATCTATTGATTGACAAACTATTGAATCTTTTCCATGTTCAACTTCAGCTTACCCTTATTTCACATGGCTTGGATTGTACTGGTTCTTTGGGATCCTTTATGAAGACCTTAGTTCCTCACCTATGGACTAAGTTGCGTAAGATTATGTTCTATTCCTATACACAGCTTCCAGATCTTTGAAGACTCATCATTATTTTATATTGTGGCTTCGATCCACCTTTGTAATATACGTGGTTTATACTCGTATCATATGATGTACTCAAATATTGTAAAGGAGCTAGTGTTCCAGTAAATTGAACAAAGCATCCTCAGATGTAATTTTGAATATGACATTACTATGTATTTGTTTCAAGTACTCTCTCTGCTCCATTGGATTTCTGAGTTCTCCAAAGCTAAATATTATAATGTATTTCGGCCATCGTTTCCCTATGATGTCACACATTAGGGGGCATCTGTTATACACCTGAATGGCACCTCTCTGTCTGAGTGCCGACATCCCTCATGTTGGCACACAAAAGGACATATATGGATAGAGGTTTTCCCAAAACACTATAGATTGGTTTACTATACAATACATTCCTCCTCCATCCAGCTGGTTTCTTTTCCATTTTTCTATGTTAAGTTGTATTCGCGACTCTCCATATATGCAACTCGCGGGTCATTCGCGAGTGTCGATTGTTGCAAATCGTGGATGGATGTATTCATGGGTTGCTCTTATAGCAATTAGCGAATCATTCATGGGTTGTCCTTCTCCATACCCACGAATATTTCCCTTGACATTTAAAAATAAAAACACACGATGACTTGAGATTAGTTAAGCATTCTTCCCTTAATCACCTTAACTGTCTCAACCTCCTCAACTTTTGAAACTGCCTTATTTCCTCCATATAAATATAGGCCTTGGGGAGGGTGTTATATATATGCATTTGGAGAGCAAATTCATGCTGGTGGATTTTATACAGAAGTCTTTGGAGCAATGAAACTTAGAATCCTTTGGTTGCAGAGGAGTCCTTGTCTCAGGCATTGGGTTGTAATCTGAACTCTTTCCATTGTTGATAATAAAGAGAATCCTTCTTCCATATGTGTTTCATGTATTGTGGTCTGATAAATGTTTATTTTTTAGTACTGTATATGATTTATCTAACCTGCTTATATATATATGAATCATCTTGTATCTGGAAGATTGAATCTTGACAGGTGAAGGAGAAGCAACCTTGAAGACTTTGGAGGTGAAGCAGAGCGGAAGAGGGAAAGCAAGGATCAACCGTCGTGCTACGAGTAAGTCTTTCCCATCCTCCTATTTCCTTTAATGCACTCTAGAGTCAATTGTGTGCAAGTGAATTGAGTATGTTGGTAACCCCAGACCTTCGGTTATAAGGTGTATAATCCTGTACAACACCTACCTAGCTAATTATTGGGTTAGAAAATGACGATGAAAGGGGGGCTTACCTTATTCATTTCTTCTTTCCATATCTTACCACTGCTGTGGGTGCCAAAACAATTTCAAAAAACTAAAAATCCATCTGTTCCCACCAAAACATTTTCAAAAAATTAAAAATCCATCTGTGGGCGCCAAAACATGTCAAACTACCTGCGATTGGAATCGTGGTCTTCAACGTTGTCATCATCGACTTTAGTAGAGTAGTACAGAGTGAAGGCAAGGGGAATGTGGTGTTGAGTGCTTTGAGAGGGAACTGGGGATTTTTCCCAAGGATTGGTTTTTTATTCCCACTAAATAGTTACACGCCTGGAATTTTTAACTTGGGGTTTGTGGGTATCAGCGGAAATGTGCATATCATCATATGTATCTCTACCATCCTTACTTGATCCACTTCATTCACATGTGCACCAGTATGGCTGGCTATTGAGCGAGATGAAGCAACAACCTCAGGAAAATTTTCATTTTTTTTGTTCCTAGTAGAGCCTTTTCCAAGGCATCCCAACCGATCTCAATTATGTCTTTTCGTAGTGGTAAATGAAACTCTCAAAATGGAGTGGAGGAAACGCAGCCCAAAGAAGAACGCATCTGGGCCTAGGCGGGTGAAATGTGTATACTAAATATGGATTGTGTTAGAATAATCATCCCATAGTATTTACCCACTTAGACATTATTTCATTTATTTTGTCTTATTTGCCTAGTCCATGAGTCCCACCATGTGCAAGTTGCTAATTGCCTATCCATAGAGGTCAAACTTGCCATCTTTGACTCATGTAGCACCCTTGAGAGCTTTAGGAATCAAATCTGCTTTATTCCTGGCCTCCTAGGCGCCCATCTGCTTTTTCTGCTTTATTCCCTGCTTTTTCAGTGTTTTAAGGCACATAGGAAAGCAAGACTAGGTGAGGTGAATCAGCTTTGTTGCCTCTTCCTCCTCCACTCATTCCTCCATGATTTTGCATGTATGATCTGCCATTTGACCACTCTTTAGCTTGCCCATGCGCCCTTGCTAATTCGTGGGGTCCTTGATAGATTTGGGATCAGCTTTTTACACCTATGGGGGATTTGCCTATTTTGGGTAAGCCTGCTTTATGCTAGATTTGGATGCTTCCTCATGCATTCGATTTGCTCATGTATTCTATATATTCAGCAGCCTATGTTATTACAGGGTTGGCTATTGTACACTCAGTTAATATAATTTTGTGTTACAGCTCCATATTCAGTCTCCATTGTTGATAATTTGCATGATCAATTGTTAATTGCTGTGAGTGAAATTAATCTACTGCAGGCCTGAATTTATACAGATTGAAGATGTTGGAGAAATGGGGGCACTAAGGCGTATCCATTCACTCAAGAAATAATTGAACAACTCTGATGTGAGGCTGTAGAAAATATGGTCAATCAGAGCTTACAATCCCTTTTGACAACGCAGGATGGGGATTTTCTCATAACTGATGATGGGAAAGAGGTAAGTTTGTCTAAATATGTATGTATGCAGCTCTGTAAGTTTATTTTGGTTCTTGTTGGACCAGCTTCAGGAATTTTCGAGAGATGCTTTGATAAAATACTTAATTAAGAAATGCATGCACCACTCAATTGCATGGACCACTCCCACCGGACATTCATCCTTTCTGCATCTGCACACCAACTTACCTATTGATCCTAAATCGCAAAAATGACCACACCCTGCATACTGATTCCACAAGCCAGTTATCAACTGATTCTTTAACGGCATGGTGAGTGAATAACAAGTGACACTGGACCTCCCTATCATTTATTAAACTACTAAAACTTACACAGGGGGTAACATGCACATGCTAGGATCGTAAGAATAGGTGAGACCAAGGTTGAAGGGCGAGTATTGGTGAGTAAATGTAATCAGAGATGAATAATTCTTTGTGATTTCGAGGGAATGGGAATATATTAGAATCTTCTTGAATTTATTTGGGTTCTTGAGAATCTTCTTGAATTCCCCAATCTGCATTTATTCTGCAACAAGGGGCATATTACAAGCCAGATTAGGTGGATGTGATGCACAAACTCTTGGTGATTGAGACTGTATTTGTTTTTCCTGTCCATTGAATCATCTAGGACATCAACACAAACCCATTTAAACTTAGATCGCAGCAATTGTAGCTTCTTAATCTCGTCTAGCGTTGTGAAATTTGTTAAATGTAATTCTTCTATCATAAATTTCTTAAAAATAAATAAAAAAAGAGTGGTTCCGGCAAGCTAAAATGCCCCTATGATTTATTTTCCATTATTCTAAACACCCTCATACAGAGCATGCTAAAGCTAACCTTTAGGGAATGTAGTTTGAGGATTGTGCTTCAACTTGGGTTTTGGAGTCTCTGTAAGATGATTTAGTCATTATATCAAATAAGTTGGTCATTTATCTTGTGTACTTCGATGGATCACCTAAATAATGGGAGGAGAACACTTCATAACCAAGCATTCCTACTCTTGCATAGAATGTATGTTAGTGAACCCTTCATCATCTATTAAATCAGTACACAAATTGTTTCCTCGGCTTTTTGTGTAGCTAACTATCACTTGTTTCTATATAGTTTATATAGTTTACATATAAACCCATTTAAAATTAGATCTGATATGCAACTATAGCTTGTCAATATCCAAGAAACAGATCTGAAAATATCCACCCACTAAACTATACAATTTATTTCACCTGAGTGTAGGTTAACCCCTGACTGAACCAGTTGATGTAAGTTTAGTGTAGGTAAGTATTTTTCTCTGATCTCTCTCTGCAATTGCTCACTTATCCTCTTCGTTTCTCTGATCTAATTCATCCACCATTTCTCTATGATGGCCAAGATCTAATTGCTTTCTTTGAATGGTAGAGCTAATGGGCACGCATTCAATGGGTATTAGGCCTATGTAGGTATATTTTTGTTCCGGTGCTTCTATGTCAATCTAATCCCTATTGATTTTTAAAAAGTGTCGTCAAATAAAATCCTAGCTATTAATGAAATGGCTTATCAGCTATAAATTGGTGTTCTAGACCAATCACGGAGCCAATCCTATCAGCTTATTACCTGAATTTGTTAATACCTTGTATGTCGTTCGTTGTTAAAAGTCTGTTTCCGACCCACCAAGCCCCTTTGGTTGCTTGCTCCGGTCCACTAATCGCTAACGTGTTATGTATGTCCATGGGCTCTGTATCACCAGGGAAGGAATGCTTCCCCATTCATCTACCCTTACCATATTTGCACTTTTTACCGTTGGCTTGGCAGGTGAGAATGCTTGCTTAAGGTAAGGCAAAGGAGAGTCAATATGTTTAGTAGGTAGTAAGAATGCTTGGCTCAGGTAAGCGAGTAAAGGTTATTGTTCCTGTGTGTAATTACTCTTTCGAGAGCTTATTCCTCGTGAAGTAGATCCCGCTAGCGAGGTAGGGGATCACCTTCCTATTTTTTTTATAAGGATGCCCACCTTAGAATGTATCATAGGTAGTATCGAATCAGTCTAGAGGTAGGGTTCATTGGTAAGAGCTTATCAGCCCACCAATTCTATTCTCTTGCATGATGGCATCTAATCCCAATAGCTTTGGTTCATACACATCTTAGCATCCCAACAAGTATTATTGAGAGGGGGTTAAATCTTATCAGCTATCGGAATAAGCAACTTTGTTTAATTTTTGGTGGGGTTGGTTGCCCGAACACAAATATAGAAATAAATGGACAGACGCAGGAGCATCTAGATGCATGAAGTGAGACATGAGGGGGAAATTAATATATAATTATACATCTTGTTGGAGTGGCGAAGAAAGGAATAATGGTTTATTTATTGATTCATTAATTGATCCATTCATTGATGAGTCTGTTTCCCGAAACAAGAGACCAATTATTGATTTATGGACTGCCTGGTTCATGGTAGATGCCATGTTTGGTTGTCAAAACTATTAAGAGTAGCTTATTTTCTTATTTTATTGAGAAACGCCTCGTTTTGAGGGGAGACGAGGCATTTAACTTTGGGTACTTAAGGTGACTTTTAATTAGCTAAGATTTCGATTTAAAAATGTTTATCTATGATTGGCTGGATGGAATCGATTGCTTTCGTCGCTTAACAAAATCACTCGTTATGTGAGAACATGATACGCGTGGAGGTAGTGGATAGACATTAGGCGAGGCAACGAATGGGTAGATTAAGACAACCCAACTAAGTGAACCCCAGCAAAAGGGGTGAGGCGAGGTGCATGGAATGAAATCATATGAGGGTGGATGCTTCAAACACAGGATCGGTGCTTTTATTAAGACATCGATATTATATACGTTACAGTCTATGTGCTCTTTGGTTTGGCTATTTTAAACCTATACTGCTGAGTCAATATATACCTCCTCGAACTCACCACCTCATGAACCAACCAAGATTACTTGTCGATAGACTACGTCTCTTCACCTAGATATTTCCCATACCTCCACTCTAAGCTACACATCGACAGACTACGTCTCTTCACCTAGATATTTCGCATACCTCCACTCTAAGCTACACTTTTTGATACTAGTGGTACCTAACGATATTCCCATGACTTAAAATTAGTCAATGTGTTGTCTTACTTAAGCCTCGTGATACTTAGCCATTATACAATTAACACAATGGAAACAAGCCACAACCACAACACAAGTGTTTGGAACCCAATCCAAATGTCATCAAGCCTTTATTATTGAAGAAAACAATATAGTACAATGGGGAAGGTCCAACACAAGGTCATGATCCAATTACAATAGACAAACAAGACTAGGTGTTTCCTACCCCTTGATACCTTGTTTCATCGCTACTAAGGGAACTAGGGTATTTCTACTCTACATTTTGATTGCTTGATAAATTTCATAGTAGATATAGTTTTTATTTCTTATTTTCCTATATATAATTACATATATGAAGAATGACTAGTATTCATGGGATTCACAAAGCCACAAAAAGTGCCTGCCATAAGCTATAGGAGGCCCCAAAGCATCATTCGGTATTTATTTTCCTTCTGGTCAATGCCACTGATAGTTTCTACTTGTTGAATGAAGGTCCTTCTCAATACCCTATTGTCATTTTGGCTCAATCCTTGTCAATAAACATAAGAACTATTGATGGGCTCAGTACAAAGGATCATATTACGGTGGGGGAACTTGTGCTTTAAACCAAGAGTGATGGTTTGGCTTCAAGATCCGTAACAAGGGCAATAGCTAAGGAAATAGAAGCAAAGGTTACAGCATAGCTAAGACGTGTAGATAATCCCATAGAAGCAGATCCAGATACATGTTTAGTTGGATCCGTTCCATGCTCAGTCCCATATCGAGTTTTAGATTCTGCATAGGCTATTTGGTAATATCATATTTCATTGTTTACCCATCAGTAGCTAAAATAGGACGATTAAATGTCCAGCAATGGTTTTATGTTTGGAAAAATACAACGATTAAAGTTAGCCTTGCCTATTTTTGTCAAAGGAAAGTGTCTTGAATTGTTTTCTCTTGCTCACAAACTTCATTCAAATTGTTGCTTATTGCTAACAGGACCCTGGACTTTACTCATCAAATTATACATGAAACATCGTCCCTGAGATATCAAAGTATCTCGGACTTCAAGACCACTATTTTGGATGGTTGTAGGTGATATTTTAGTGCCATACCAACATCTGGAAGTTATCCCTTTTCCATGGTTTTAGTTCTTTTGCCATACTGTTCTGAGTTCTTCCGTTGCTCATGTTATTCTATGTGGTTTTATTCGAGTTAGTACTAGGGTCATCAAATATTTATGTAAAAATGAAACTTTTTATATATGTGCATCTGGTCGATGCTTTTTTTATGGGGATTATGGAAATATATACTTTTTTTTCAAGTTCTTTAATCAGGGGGTTGGGATAATTGGTTATTCATATATAAGAGGGATATAATAATGTATAGTTTTTTCTCATGATATTTGTATACTTAATTCGAGTAGTTAGTTAGTGATGGATATGCGGGAATGTATACTTGTTTTTAAGAGTCAATATCAAGGAAGACCTTTATTCCTACTATGTGGTATGCCCAGGTTGCTTGGAAATCTACCCAAAAAAAACCTCTAGAAAGATCTCACAACCCTAAATTGAAGACTCAAGCCAACTCTCAGTCAACTTGGGTTCATCTAGTAGTTAAGAGAATCTAATGAAAAACAAAATGAAATGAATAATTGTGAGATTTTCTTAATTCACTTGAGTGCGCACTTTCCATGTGTCTCTCTGTTTAATATCCATGTGAGCCCCTTTATTTGAATTTAACGTGTTCTTTCTGTTGTGATAAGTTTTTTTTTTTTAAATAGATTTTAGGATAATAAAAAAATTGTATTAGTACTATTAATTTAATTGGTCAATGAAACATATGTAATACAAAGCTTTATGGTACTCTAATGATTAGTGTTCTCCTTTCTATAATAGCTACAACTTATATCATTACATATAGAGATGTATGTAATATTGATAAGAATTGCTTACTTGTCATTGATGTTCCTATACATGATGTAATGGTAAAGTAAGTGCATTGCTAGATAAATTAATTTTTGACCAGCCCGTGAGTTTTTAACAAGGAGAGGGGGTTTGTTCCCATGTAAGCATTCCATATTGAATTAAGTTAGGATTTAGAGATGAATTAATCATTATTATTAATGGTTTGTTGTTTGTATTTCTCCTAGCACAACCTTTTGATATATAAGACACATTTTATTGCTTTCCATTTCTCATTGATTTAGATGAGACCAAGACCTCAAATTTCTCTAAATTCCTTAATGAGAGGTTCGTGAGATTGTGATCTAGGTTGATTATGATATTCCTATAGCATTGCTTCATGAACCATTATTTCAATTTTGTTTTTAGTTTATTCTCCTTTATTATGTTGTTAGGATTATAATCTATTTATATAATTATTTTATGTCCTAATTTTGTGGTCAATCCCATTTCAGATACAAAACAAACAACTTTGGAAGTGAGTATATGGATGGAAGTATGCAAACATAATCTATGTTTTTGCAAGGGTTAGAAGGTCCACTAACATTGTGGAATACAAACTAATATTCAAAAGGAGGGTATCTTTAGCTGTCATTGTTGTCTCCTTGAGGCTATTTAGTACAGTGAAAGTTGGACTTTAACATCGAACAGTCATGAAAGAGAAGATATGTAGAAATACATATTAATTGAGATAATTGATATAGTTTGCTAGAATCTTTTCATTGTGGTTTAATTACTTACTCTACATGACCATCCCTAACTACCAATACTAAGTGTTATTCATTAACTTGATTGATCACTAACACTCATGATAATTATTACACATTAATACATAATAAATTAGGGATACTAATATATTATTGAGTGTCACTTATTCTAGAACCTTGTCTTAACACGAAATACATTTTTTTTAACTCCCCCCTATATAAAATCCATAGCAACATACTCAGTAACTAAGAATAATTAGAAAATTTGAAGGGCATTCTTGTTCAGTCTTCAATAGTGCAACACTTCCCTGGTTCTTAATATCTAAACACTACATTATGTTATATGATGCAGGTTGTGTTGGTAAATAAATGTATGCAATGGCATATCGACCAAGTTTTGCATTGGGACATCAAAGGTAATTTCTTGATTTCATCAATATTTTTTCTTCTATTTCTTTCATTATGAGATATGATTATTGAAACAAGTGTTTGAACATGGCATTTTATGCTTTAAATATGATATTATCTGCCAATTGATAATAATAGGATTCTAAATATTATGGATTTTTTCATGACAAGATCTTTCTGTAGTGACCAAAATGGAAACCTGACCAACAGAGTAATCACATTGTGATATAGGTAAGTGAAATATGACCTATTTTATGATCACAATCAATTTTGTATATATTATGAATGCTTTCTTGTTTACAATATTGAAAAATCTTGATGGAACTTCTTCAGGGTATTGATTTTGCATTCTAATGTTATGTGTATCCCCCTGGAGCTTCCATTTCTGGCTTCTTTGTTTCTTTATGTTAGAAACAGTAAGCTCACTTCCGTTGAGTAGTCCTTTGACATGGAAGATTTTGCATTCATATTTAAATGGATGTTTTTCATAGTCCTTGGGTGGTTATACCCATTTCCAACATCTGAACAATGACTATAGAGTATAGTCCTATGCCCTATCATGATTGTAGTTTTTTAAGTATATCCAATTCTATTCCTTTTCCCAGTGTTTCAAATAATTCTTGGTTTTCTAGAGAAAAGGATAAAAAGATAGCCTCATCCTATACTCTACGGCCCCATAAATATGCTTATATCCAATGATGTTGGAGATCATGTAGATCTCCCAGTGCAAGGACTGCAACATCACCCTAGGAAGTGAATAAACATTATGAATTGGCATCACAATATATCCTAACCATTTTTCCTTGTTGATACTCATTATCTTGATGGAAGAAGGAACTTTGCTCATCCCATGGTGGATAGGATCCACATGAAGCACCACCTATTGGGTTGATCCTCCTCCTTTGATTCTCCTTATTTATCCACTTATACATGGCTCTAGGATGATCATGCTTATCTACTATATCCTTGGCATCCACACTAAGATAATTGTTGTTGATAGGTCTCATATAGTGGTACACTTATGGTTGCTAGGGAATAGTGATTTTTGCAATCCCATTAAGCCAATTTATTGAGTTTTTTTCAAAATTCCTAAAAAAGGTTTATGGCTTTCATAACCTTCTTGATCATATATTGTGAACTTATACAATATATCATCCTTTTCCAACCATTAAATATTCAAAGTTGTGTATTGATCATTTTTACCATTATAGAGGACTCTATAAGTTATGTTCCCAAATTCTTAAAGGGTGCTAGCTCAATGGAAGAGTGCCTGCCTTACAAGATGGAGGTTGGTGGTTCAATTCCTCCATGCCCTATTGATATTATAATATTGGTTAGAAACAACTAAATTAGTAACCAAAAATAAGATATAAGTGACCAAACAATGAGAGATAAGGGACCAAACAAAATGACCAAAAATCGTATATAAAATTACTAAAAAGGACTAAATTAGTGACAAAAAATGAGAGATGCAAAACTAGGCATTAAAAAGGATACAACAAGTGGCGCTAATAATGAATCCAAACATGGCGTTCATATGGTATCAACATAAGATGCAAAACTAGGCATTAAAAAGGATGCCACACGTGGCGCTAATGATGAAGCCAAACATGGTGTTGATATGGTAGAAAAATTAGACGTTACTTTGGATGCAAAACATGGCGCTACATAGGAAGCAAAATATGGTGCAATAATAGAAGAAATAGTTGGCATCATTTTGTTAGCAAAACAAGATGCAAAAAAGGAAGCAAAAAATGGTGCAAATTTGGAAGCGAAAATTGGCACATATTTGGAAGTAAAACATGGTGCAAAATGGGATGCTAAATTGGTAGAAAAAATGGATGCAATATTGGATGCTAACATGGTGCTATTAAGGATTCAAATATGGCGCTAATGTGGATGTCATTTAAGAAGAAAAACAGACACTCGCTAGGAAGAAAAATAGGAATTTATTTAAGAAGCAAACCGTGACATTGTTTAGGAAGCAAAGTTGGACGCTATTCTGGAAGCAAAAAACTAGACGCTATTTTGGACGTCATAAAGGATGCTATCTAGGAAGAAGAAAAAATGTTTTTTGAGGCGCTTTAAACTTTTTCCATGACACGTCCCATTTAGCATCTATTTTGACCACTCAATGTAAAAAAAAATTACACTAAAAAGGGACGCTAATTCCAGGATTTGTTGTAGTGTTTTGGTTGAGTTAGTCAATGATTGGTCAAGTGGACCACATTGTAATTGCCCAATGAGCCTCTAAATAAAGTTAGGATTTTAAGTGTAAATCATCATTATTTGATTGAGCATCCTTTATCTTTGGTTAGAAGCGATTTGTCGATCTATCGGTGTATCTATTTTTCTGTATTTTGGGAATGAACTGATTGATCTATTATGTATATTTTGGATATCTGTGGAGTTGTCTCTTTCAACTTATATTTTATTGTGGAATTATTTATCCAGGAGGATATTGGTGGCCACCCACCTATTCCACTTGGACCCCCACCATTGTTTCTTTCATTTTTCCAGTTTCCTTAATTGTAGCACAATTTATTATTTTTCGCATTTTTCGGGTCCTAAACTTCTGGAGTCGTTTTGTGGCCCTAAACGACGTTTTTTCGACATCGAATGGTGGGGACAATATGAGTCCATTTTGAACTCAATATTTACTATTTATGGATGTATTCCTTGAATAGATATTTCTAATGATGTATCATGTGCGTCAAATGGAGGTAGTATGCCAAAGTTATGACCCCGAGAGATTGATGTACCAAGTTACCCAATGTGGCCCACATTCTGGCATTTCACCTCCTAGGGTTAGGTTTTTGGATGTGTAGGGTTTCCATTGTTTCTTAATAATATATAGACCTTTGAACCTTATTCTGTTAGGAACCCATGTCAATCCTTCTCTTTACCATGTTAGTATATTGTTGTTGGATGCATATGCTTTGTAAGTCGTCCCATAGTAATTGTTGATCCATAGTTTGTGTTATTGTTGTTGGGCACATATGCTTTGTAAGTCGTCCCATAGTAATTGTTGATCCATAGTTTGTGTTATTGTTGTTGGGCACATATGCTTTGTAAGCTGCCTGTATTATTTGTTGATCCATAGTTTATATTGGCCCATGGTTTTGACCCATAGTATTAGCGCCTATTTTTAGTATATAAGTGTGTGTTGAGGCCAAGGAAGTCACCGTGAAGTTATTTTGTATTGAGCTTGCTCAAAGGAGGTTGCCCCCTCGAAGTGGCCTGCGATTAATATAAAAGTGATTTTGAGTTCTGCTGCTATATCGTGTATTTTGATTAATTATTTGCTACAGGGTCTTCACATCTGGTATCAGAGCAATTTCTTGGGCTCGTTGGGTGAAATTTCTACCCAAATTTTTTTTCACTTCTGTTGCAGGTTCGGATCTGGGAATAATCCCTATCTGCTTAACTGTGGGAAGTACTTGGGCATAAGCCCTTAAAATCATTGTGAGGAGTACCACAGGAACCCCGAAGTAGCTGGCCCATTGAGAGAACCTGCCAGCGAAAAGGGCAACGACCCCTACATGATTGACTAGTTCCCACCCGTGAGGTAAGCCAAGCGGTTATCAGTTTTACCTGAGCCATGGAGTGAGGGGTACTTCCCCAATACGCAAGCCGTCAGACAGCATTGGTGGCCGAGTGATTCCCTTGAAACGATAGGAAGCCGCACATACCTGGGGTCCATATCTATTTTCAGTTGCACAATCATAGATTTCCTCTGTCCAGAACTGTTGCCGGTCAGTTCCACACCGTTACAGATCCATTTGTTGCCGATCACTTCTGTGTCGTTGCAGATTCCACTGTTTCCGATCACTTTCGCGTCGTTGCAAATAAAATTTTGTTTTTCAACCATATCTCCTTGGTTTCAACTCTGTTTTCCCTGAAACTTCACTGACACCTCTGCAATTCCATTCTGCATATTTCATTCTTGAAGACCCTATCCCAAATTCCACTTTCCAAGACCCGAAATCCCACATTTATCTATTTTTAGGGTTTGCCATAACTCCTTCGATTTTCACCCAAACGCCTTCAAATTTTGCACCGTATTCCTTTCCTCATTCTGCTTTTCTGTCCCTCTCTACCAAATTTTCTCATTCTTTCACCCCGCTCCTAAAATCCCCATTTTTTGCTTCCTTGTCCCTTCGACAGTGTCCAAAACTTACTCAAACCCAAATTACCCTTCCGATTTTTTCTCAAATCCAGATTTTCCTCTACTGAAACAGTTTCTGTTTTTGTTTTTCTACCCACTCCCCCCGAAAAAAAAAAAACTCCTAGTTATGGTTGTCACCCACACAGGAGAAAAAGCCATGGAGGAAGCACTTGCAGCCATTCAAGCCAAACTCCAGGAACTGGATGAAAAATTTCTCAGTCTCCATCTTGAGTATTTAGCTATGAACACCAGACGATAGTACAAGTCTTCATCAGACAATGGATTCTCTTCTTCCAACAATTTTCACGGTTTGAAGCTAGATTTTCCTCGCTTCAATGGTACTGATCCGACTGGATGGATCTGCTGAACAGTATTTCAGTATTCATAATACTTTTGATGTCAACAAAGTTCCACTTGCCTCCTTTCATTTGGAACAGGAAGCTCTTCAATGGTATCGTTGGTACATCAAGGCTCATGAAGAGCCAAAATGGCCTGATTTTTGCCATCTCCTTTTGCAACGATTTGGTCCTAGTGATTTTGATGACTTGACAGGAGCTCTCACTAAACTTCGCCAAACTGGCACTATGAAAGAGTATCAAACTAAATTTGAGAAACTAGCTAATCACAGTGAAGGATTACCTGATGACTTCTACCAAAGTTGTTTTATCATTGGTCTAAAGGATGCAATTCACTCTGAGGTCAAAATGTTCAGTCCCAACACAATGATGGAAGCCCTGGGGTTGGCTAAGTTGGTAGAAGAAAAGATGGTAGCCCAACAGCGCTCCAAACCCTCTTTTGCTCCCTTCCGAAATATTGGTTCTCAACGACCTCCCATTTCGCCAGCTCCTCGCTCACCTCCAATCAAGCATTTGTCTGAAACAGAGATGCAGGCATGCAGAGAAAAAGGGCTTTGTTATAATTGTGATGAGAAATTCACTCGGGGACATTGATGTGTTCAACAAAAGCTCTATCTCTTGGATGTGGATTCTCCACCTGCCTCTAAAATTGGTGAAGAAGCTCCCGATCCAATGGATGCTCCGGTTGACATTCAGGAGTTTCCTACTGACCCTCCATCTCAGGACGACCAGCCTGAGATATCCCTCCATGCTTTAGCTAGAGTCACTACCCCCCAAACAATGCGGGTAGGCAGTTACTTCAAGAAGATTCCTCTTACCATACTCATTGATTCTGGCAGCACTCATAATTTCATTGACCCTCAGATCGCTAAACAAGCTGATTGTTTTATCCATCCTTGCTCCAAATTTGAAGTCATGGTTGCCAATGGGGGCACCTTACCTTGCAAAGGGAAGTGTCATAATGTGCGTATCTCTATGGGAGATTATAACCTCCGCTCTGACATGTTTTCCTTGACCTTAGGTGGATGTGATGTGGTTTTGGGCGCTCAATGGTTGTGCACACTTGGCCCCATATTATGGGATTTTGCTGAACTTTGGATGCAGTTCTCCCCCGATGGACACAAACATACATTGAAAGGATTACAACCAGGGTCTCTCAGCACCATCAGTTCACATCGCATGGAAAAAATCCTTAAGAAGAGTTCCCATGGTGTCATCGCTCAGCTCCATTCCATTCAAATGCAACCATCAGCGGCCCCCACTACTCCTTTGGCTCTCCAACAAATTCTGGATCGATATACCAATGTTTTTTCTGCCTCTACATATGAGAAGGAAATGATGGCTATTTTTCATGCAGTACAAAAGTGGCGACCCGGCCTCTTAGGGAATCATTTCTGCATCAAGACTGATCACCAGAGTCTGAAATATTTCCTAGAACAGCGTGTATCCTCCCCAGCACAACAGAAATGGGTTATCAAACTCATGGGTTATGACTATGAGATCACTTATAAGAAGGGTAAGGACAATATTGTGGCAGATGCCCTTTCTCGCACATTTGATGACCAAGGCTCTCTTTCTGCGATTTCTATGCATGTTTAAAATTGGTTGCAATCGGTTCAACAGGGTTATGTCAATGACTCTTCATTATCTCAAATCATCCAAGGCTTGGACAACAACCCTTCTGCTGTCCCACATTACTCTTGGGATGGTTCTTCACTGAGATAGAAGGGTCGTCTGGTGCTTCCCCAGAACACAGCTCTTCAACAAGCTATCTTCTATGAACTCCATGCTTCTCCGTCAGCTGGGCACTCTGGTTTTCTCAAAACGTATGAACGGGCATGGTGCAACTTCTTTTGGCAGGGCATGAAAAGGACAATTCAACAGATGGTGGCTGAATGTGATACCTGTCAGCGCAATAAGGGTGAAACAACACCCCTTCCGAGATTGCTCGAACCCTTGCCCATACCTACCCGGATATGGACAAATATTTCTATGGATTTCATTAAAGGGCTCCCTAAATCTGGAGGGAAGACTGTGATTTTGTTTGTGGTTGATCGCCTCTCCAAATATAGTCATTTTTGTGCTCTCAGCCATCCCTATATAGCCTCCTCCGTTGCTCAAATTTTCCTGGACCAGATCTTTCGTCTTCATGGAATGCCTTCTTCCCTTGTCTTGGATCATGATGCTACTTTCACCAGTCATTTTTGGACAGAACTCTTTCACCACACTAGCACCAAACTGCAGATGAGTTCAGGTTATCACCCCCAAACGGATGGTCAGACTGAAATTATCAATAAATGCTTGGAAACCTATCTTTGTTGCTTCTCCTCTAAGCAACAACATCAGTGGGCAAAGTGGCTCCCTCTCGCTGAATGGTGGTACAATACCTCTTACCACACTGCCTCTAAAATGACTCCATATGAAGCCATTTATGGTCAAGCACTGCCAGTTCTTCTTCCTTACACCCCCAGCAGTTCTCCAGTTCAGGCAGTTGATGCGGTCCTTCGAAACCACGATGAGGTTCTTCACATTTTGCGCGAAAATATTCACATGGAAAGAAATCGCATGAAGCAACAAGCTGATCAGCACCATTCTGAGTGCACTTTTGAAGACGGTGATATGGTTTTTCTTCGTCTCCAGCCTTACAAGCAATCCTCACTAAAACTCAAAGGGCGTCATAAGATCGCTCCAAAGTTCTATGGGCCATATAGGATTCTTCAGAAGATTGGGTCTGTTGCTTATAAATTGGAACTTCCGCCTTCTTCCCGCATTCATCCAGTATTTCATTTCTCTTGTATGAAGAAAGTTCTTGGCACCAACATCAAAGGCCAAACTATTTTACCAGAACTGGATAATGAAGGATCCATCTTTTTGGATCTGGAGGCTGTCCTCAATAAGCGCACTTGTCAGCTTCGCTCTCACTCTATCACAGAGGTCTTAATTCAATGGCACGGAATGCAGCCCGAGGATGCTACGTGGGAACCACTCCTTCAGATTCAGCGACAATTTCCACATCTAAAGCTTTGAGAACAAAGCTTTTTGTAAGGGGGAGGGGATGTTAGGAACCCATGTCAATCCTTCTCTTTACCGTGTTAGTATATTGTTGTTGGACGCATATGCTTTGTAAGTCGTCCCATAGTAATTGTTGATCCATAGTTTGTGTTATTGTTGTTGGGCGCATATGCTTTGTAAGCCGCCTGTAGTATTTGTTGATCCATAGTTTATATTGGCCCATGGTTTTGACCCATAGTATTGGCGCCTATTTTTAGTATATAAGTGTGTGTTGAGGCCAAGGAAGGCACCGTGAAGTTATTTTGTATTGAGCTTGCTCAAAGGAGGTTGCCCCCTTGAAGTGGCTTGCGATTAATATAAAATTGATTTTGAGTTCTGCTGCTATATCATTTATTTTGATTAATTATTTGCTGCAGGGTCCTCACACATTCTAACACAGAGTTCAGAGGCATGTAGTCGCCACATCTCTTCTCAGAGCTAACCTACTAGCACTCTAGCTAGTTTACTTTCATTCTGTATGTAAACAAGTTTCAGTTCTTTGATTAATGAAATGAAGTGTTATTTCTGATGCATATTTGTTTCTATGGTTATTTGTGTATTCTGTTGTGTTCCTGCATAAATCTGGATCCATTATTTGGTTGAGGAATGTTATGTCTTTTATGATGTTAATTGGAAATTTGGTTATGATGTTTACTTCTATGTCAGAATGTGTCCTGTTTTAATGCAATGAACTCTGTGGTGGATCAGATGAGTGGATGACTGATGTTTTCTCATTTTACTCGTGAATGATGTGAATTCTTGTGGTATTTATCAATTTGATATAGGTTGATGTATTTGTTGATCTAAGTATGGTTTCATTGAAAATGATGATGAGTATATTTGGTTAATTGCATAGTTATAAACCTAGATTTCTGGTTAATGTTGTGATAAAGTAGAGATAATTTGAAGTCCTCTTCATACTGTAGAAATGTGGTTTCTGCAGCCCTCCCTCGGACATCTTGGTTGAGACTATGCCTCCCTTGTAGGAATTGCTTGAAAGTATAAAACCTTTCTGGGCCGATGTTTAGGGATTCTATATTAGTAGTTGTTGACGACAATACGAAACGAACCCCTGTTGAAAGAACTGTGTCAACAATGAATACAAGACCAGATATATGATTTGTTGTGAACACCTTGAGCTAGTTCCTAACGGATATGAGATAGGTTCACCTAGTAGCTACAAAGCATGTATTGAGGTATATAAAGGGTACAATTGACTATGGGATCAAGTATGATGTGAATCAAAATATTAACCTACATGGTTATGTTGATTCATATTGGGAAGGAAATGCCACTAATAGGAAGAGCACTTCAATATGTTGCTTCAGTTTGGGATCCGGTATGATCTCCTAGTTTAGCAGGAAGTAGTCCTATGTGGCGCTAAGTACAGCTAAGGTAGAGTATGTTGCAGCATGTTTATCTATTTTTGAGGCAGTATGGATTTGAAAGCTATTGTCTGCTTTGTTTGATCTCAAGTTAGAGGTGAATTTTAGCTTTTGCGACAACCAGAGTTGCATGAAGTTGTCGGAGAACCAGGTGTTCCATGACAAGTCGAAGCATATTGAGATCAAGTATCACTATATCTGTGATATGGTGTATAGAGGAGTAGTGAATCTCCAGTACATGGCGATAGATGAGCATATAACCGATGTGTTGACCAAGCCGCTAGCTAGAGTGCAGTTCGATTACTTCAGAGAGAGAATTGGTGTCATCCAGATCGAGGTCACTAGAAAGAGGGAGTGATGATATATTACATTGTGTTAGATGCAGGTTGTCCCTAGACGTAATCAGTCCTGTCATTCTCCCATGCTAGAGATGAAGAGAGACCGAAAGACATAGATGCACTAGAACGATATCTCACATGGGAATAAATATAGTGTGTCCCTGGATGTAAACACTTTTTATGCATAACAAAGGTTGTACTGGGATGTAATCAGTATTGTTAGGTTTTCCACTAATGTAATTAGTCCTAGCATAGAACGCAGGTTGTCCCTGAATGTAATGAGTCCTAGAAGGTCATCCTCAGATGTAATCAATCCTGGCTTAGAACGTAGGTTGTCTCTGGATTAGGTCATCCTCAGATGTAATCAATCTCTAGATTAGTCCTTGAGGTTGTCCTTGGATGTAATCAATCTCTAGATTAGTCCTTGAGGTTGTCCTTGGATGTAATCAATCCTTGTGTAGTACACAAGATAGCCCTATACTTAATAAATCCTTATGTGTTCCCATGTTGGAGATGATTATAGGTCGATTGGTCACAACAAATTTGGTGTGCACCTAGGAAACTCTCTCATAGTGATAGACGCAGGTTGTCCTAGAGACATAATGTTTCCTGGTGTGATCCTATGCTAGTAGAACATGGACTGATTGTGGAGAGACGTAATTCATTTGGTGTGCTCCTTGGAGATTATCTCATAGTGGTAGATGCAAGTTGTATTTGAGATGTAATGAGTATTGGTGTACTCCTATGCTAACAGAACGCAGGTGGTCTATTGGAAAAGTGGTGTGCATCTAGACTGCTCTCCATGTGTGATGATGAGATGATCTAGATATGGCAAGATGACGGTAGCAGATGCAGGTGATTGCAGTGGAAATGTAATGTATGTTCTTGGGTTGTAGCTACGTGATTTCATTCTCATGGATATCATGAAGACCTAGATGAGGACTAGTCCTACACCTAACATGAATCAAGGGTGGATCAGTAGAAAATTCCTATGATGGATAGATCTGACAAACGTCATTATTCAATGATCAATAAGATGAGGACTACAACAGCAACAATGATGATGATCCAATGATGATGACCTGACCAAAGTGTCGATGACTTTGGTTAGAGAATACCTTCCTATTTAGGAGGGATTGTTGTTCTAATTGTAACTTCATAAGATATTGTGATGTATATTATCATTGTATATTGTTGTACCCCTATCGAAGATGATTTTCCCTCTGTTCGGTATGTCATTATTGTATATGGTCATTGAGCTAAACCCTCTATTGTAATTCGGGGAAATGGTCCCCAAGATGAATATAATAAAATGTATTTTTGAGTTTCCCTAGGTGAATTCAGACCTTCTAGGTTAAGAGGTCATCCCAATCATGTTTTAGGTCAATAACTTCATGTCTATAAATAGGGAGTCACCCTCCCTCATTTATACACACACTCACTCACTCACGAGTTCACATGAGGTGAGAGAGAGGAAAAGGAGGAGAGATAGAGATGCAAAAGACTTCTTATTCTTGGGTTTTTCCATCTTGTGATATTGTCTTAGTGACAGAACTATTTCGAGGAATTTTGCATGGTTTTCTCCTTTATGGTTTCCCTGAGGAAAATCTTTGTGTCTTGTGTAACTTTTCTATCTTATGTATATCGTTGTGCATGTTATTCTTTTAGATAAAGATCCTAATCAATTTGAATTAGAATAAAAAACTAACACAATTGTCGAAAAAGGATGATATTTTGTTGCTTCCCTTTGATATCTTGGTAGAGAGACATACTACTCCAAGGAGAAAGAAGGATCGAGCTTCCTCCAGCTTCAAGAGGAGGAAGATCTGTTAGGATTATTAATCCTCCCTTTCCCATATTATCTATTAGATTATTTATCCTAACCTAGGAACCTTAATTAATTATTTTGGTCCACTAGTACCATTGGGTCCACTTGGCCTAATGGGGCCACATGTACCAACACTAGAGTGTGGGGAACACTACTAGAGGTTAATTTCCACTTACTGCATGTGCATGCATCAGTTTGGGTGCCTCCTAGACCAATCCCTACATTTTAGGAGCCACTGGGAGTCCCGACACCAACCTCCTTCAGTTAGTTGGAGTTGGAACTAGTTAGTCTTAGTTAGCCCCCAGTTACTTTCAGTTAGATATCAATCAGTTAGCTAGCACTAGTTATGCATGGTTGCATGTGGAGTAGGCTCTTTTTCCCACCTACCACACTTAGTTTCACTGAGTTAACTAGCTATCACTGATTGATTGAGTTGTTAGACATCTAGGAGTTGATCTATTGGACTCCGATATTGATTGAGACACCATGAGTTAGATGATCAGTTAGATACACCCAGATCCAGTGGATAGATTCAAATTTCTACCTAATTCATTCGAATTATTTTCCTATGTAAACTATTATAACACCGGATTTATTATTGTGAATGATATTGTAAATTCCTGAGCAATACTTGCCCATTTACTGTGTGGTTTGTTTTGTTCAGTTTGTATATTCATTCTCCATTTGTTGCAAACATTATTAGAACTATATTCTTGAATATCTAAATGGCATTCAAATTCTAATATGGTATCAAAGCCTTCTCATGCAGGTTTCATGCTTGTTTCTCCCCGTCGAACATCAGAAGCAACTGGGTTTACACAGAAGTCCCCTATAATGATTTGCTAGCTTTGGATTTATTCAGAGCAGCAGAGAGGGTGTGACGAACCCTAAAAATATTTTCATGTCAAGAGGAAAAGCATGATTCTAATAGTTCAAATGTTTTAGTTTTTTTTGCAGTGAAAAAATACAGGTGCTACAAGACTTGTGTGAAGTTTTGCAGTCTTTTAGTCAAAGAAATTATGAGTTCTAAATATCCAACACCTTAGATCCTTACAAATTCCAATTATATTGATTGGAGGATTGATATGGATCTGGCCTTGCGCAAGCATGGCTACCTCAGGATAATACAAGGAAGGGAGGCAGAGCCTCATTAGCCAGTTGAAAAGAACAAGTTTCTAAACTATTGTGATGAAGCATTCGGGTACTTATGCACTCATATATCTAGATATCTCCCCTTCTACCTTGAAGTTTTGGAGACACCCAAATAATCCTGGGAGAAGCTTGATATATTTTTTAACAAACAAGATGAGCTTCACGGACACATTCTGGAGAATGAGTTGGTATCTTTACATCCCAACAGTTTCGAGACTATTGAGCAATTCTTTACTAAATTCAAGTCTTCGGTACTTCAATGCAGACAATGTGGAATAGAGCGGAAGGATGAGCAGAATGTCCTTTCCATACTCAGCAAACTAGGCTCTAAGTATTCTATATTTTTTTCCATATTTCATTCCAAGCGGGAAAGCTTTCCTGATTGGAAAATTCCTTCATTATATTCTTTTTTTGAGTCCTTAATCAAGGAGAAAGACAAGTTGATTCAAATGGGAGTCATCAAGACATCCAAAGATCAAGCTCTCATAGTTTCTGACTCATCCAAAGTGCAAGAAAATGGGAAATCAAAGAAGAAGGATCCCAAAGAAGCTAATTTTAATCCTAAACAGAATCAACAAACTTCTGAAGCATCCTCCGGCTCTAAGAATAAGAAGAAGTTTGAAAACAAGTTATGTCCCTATCGTGAAAAGGGGTACCATCTTGAAGATCATTGTATGAGGAAGGAACTTGATGAAATGTCAAATCTTCTCAAGCATCATACAATTTCTCCCCCAAGAGAAAATATGTCTGATGATGAAGAGTAGACTGAAGAAGATGAGATATGCTCGCATGCAAGCCTCTCTCCATCGAAGGTTTATTTGACAGATTCTTGATCATCCAACCACACGGTTGCTTCCAGGAAATCCTTCATCACTTTCCCTCTATCAAGAGGAACTAGAAGTCATATGGGAGATGACTCTAAAATCCCAGATGTTGAGAGAGGTTTAAATAAAATCCAGCATGATGATTTCATGCCCTCTCCTACAGAAAAGAAAATTGTTAAAGATGAAGAAGAAGCATATTTTTCCCTACAGTCAATTCACTACAACAAAAACTGGATTTAGCATCTCTTTTTGCATCCTTTTTTGTGTCTAGACCATCTTTCAGTGTATTTTTCTTCATTTTTTGGACAAAATGGTGCAATTTCATGGGTTGGTGCTATTTTAGGCATTTTTTGTGTCCTTTTTCTAAATCTAGCGCAAATTGCGGCATAATTTGCACCGGGTTTTGCACCTAGTTATGCATCAAGTTTTGCATAAGGTTTTGCAACAGGTTTTGAGCCTAGTTTTGCACCTAATTTTGCACCTAGTTTGTACATCTACTCTTGCTGCGCCCCCTTTTACGCTCATGTTTTCCTCAACTTTTACGCCCTTGTTTTCATCCGCTTTTGCATCCTTTCTTACATCCACTTTTGCATCCACTTCTGCTTCTTTTTTTGCATCCCTTCATGCGCCAAGTTTTGCATCAAATTTTACATCCCGTTTTGAGTATATTTTTGCATCTCATTTTGTTTCAGATATTTTTGCATCCACTTTTGCATCTATTTTTTCGTCCACTTTTGCACCCACGTTTTCATCCCTTTTTGCATCCCATTTTGCATCTATGTTTACGTCTTTTTTTGCGTCTACTATTGCATCCACGTTTGCATCCACTTTTTTCGCGTCCCAATTCCCACCCATTTTTGCGCTTACTTTTACACCCACTTTTGCTTCAACTTTTGCATCCACGTTTGCATCTTTTTTTACATCCAGTTTTACATCAGTTATTGCATCCCTTTTTGCATCCAATTTTACATCAATTATTGCATCCCTTTTTGCATCCATTTTTGCATCCACTTTTGCATCGGGTTTTGCGTTGGGTGTTACGACTACTTTTGCATCTATTTTTGCATCTGCTTTTGTTGCATCCACTTTCGCATCCAATTTTGTATCCAATTTTACATCAATGGTTGTATCCACTTTTGTGCCACTTTTTTCATCATGTTTTGCTTCCATGATTGCATCATTTTTTGCATCCATTTTTGCATCACCTTTTGCATCCATTTTTGGTGCACCCCATTATGCGCCCACTTTTGCGCCTACTTTTGTTGCGTCCATGTTTGCATCATTTTTTGCATCCATGTTTTTATCCACTTTTGCATCTAGTTTTACAACCAGATGTTGAAGATGAAAATGAGGATAATGATTCTGAAATTGAGGATGGTTATGATGATGATGATAATGTTGTTGATAATGAGGAGAATGATGACAATGATAATGATGATGACGATTATGATGATGAGGAGGAGGAGGAGGAGGAGGAGGATAATGACAATGACGACATTGTCGATGATTATGATGGAAATGAAATGAATGGTGATGATGACAATGACAATGATGATGAGTACAATCAAAATGATGATGTTGATCATCTTAAAAAATAAGTTGTTATTTGTCATGCATAAATCATGTGTGTCCTCCATGAACCTTTTCCACTAATCACATATTTTGGGTAGATGCTATTTCTTATGGCAAAGGTAATGATGAATAACTGATGAAAATGTCAATAATCATGATGATGATGTCAAGGACAATGGTAATGTTGATGACATGGATGATAATTATGCCGATGATGATGACTATTGTGATAATCATGATGACAATGAAAAAGATGACGATGATCATCATCATCATCATCTTCATTAAAAACATCATCACTGTCATTGTCATCGAGTTCATCATCATCATCATTTAAAGCATATGGGATATGTTTACCATTTAAAGCATGCATAACAAGTAGGATTATTCTAAAACACCCCACCAAAGTACAAAATTCAAACCACAAGGGAAACATAATATTGAAATTGTTCCAATTTTATTTCTCCCAACAAAACATGCTTCATTTTAGGGAATTATGTTAAAATCCATACATTCATAGTCCATCCATACTATACTTGTAATAAATGTAAATATAATACTTACCCTTGACTGTTGATTTTTTTGGTGTGCAGACCTGTTTACCCTTGACTATTGATTCTTCTGGAGTGCAGACTTGTTTACCCTTGACTATTTATTTTTTTCCTCTTCCGGCACTTTTAGCCTTGAGAGTTGCTCAAATCCTTTCAATTCTCTTTTTTTGTATCAACTCATTTTAGTTTTTAATTGTTTTATTCAATTTTTCCAATCTTGCTTCATATTCTGCAGTCTCATTTTGTTGTTTAATGATCATCTCTCTCAATGCCCTTTGAAACTCAACCTTCAAACCTGCAATAAATGTTTCTTTCTGCTTCAATTCTTGTTGAAGTTCTACTTCCTTACCAAATATAGTCTTCAATGGTGGCATGTTCAAAACTTTAGGCCTGTTTTTCAGCTCATTTTCAAGTCTCCCTATAGTTTCCTCATTTTTTTTCTTTTGAGCCTGATACATGTCTTTCAGTCTATCAAGGTTAGAAATCGATTCTACTAGAACTATGGTAAATTTAGAACATTGATCCTTCTGGCCAATTATTTTTTCAGTTTCCACAATTCTTTTCTCTAAACCTGTAACACGATGTACCATATCAAGAATTTGGACATCCTTAGTTCTGCACAATTCATCTCTAGCTTTGAAGGAATCCTCCCACAAGGTAGATTGTTCTTTGAAATGTACCATTTTATCAAATAAATAAAAACAAATCTACCATCAAAAGAATATTTTGCATGAATTAGGTCTTCATCACTAGTTGGTGAATGGTCCATATCATTGTTCACAAATTCCTCCCATTGATCTGCATTTTCATTTCCATGCATTCCAACCAAAGTTGTGACAACAACATCTTCTTCAAGGGAAAGCGAAGGCATGTCGTTTCCCACAGGTTCCATATTGTCCTCTAAAGGTTGGCTAATCTTCTTTTTCCGGTTGAGTCACCCATTGAAGAAGCAGAGTATGACTGATCTCTCTAGTTTTGGATATGGTTGATAAAGAAATCCAGGCTCAATTTGCACTCAATCAATCACCAAGAACCTTGTCACAACTACAGCAAATGTGTCGAAAATGCATGAGTTGACCTGCACATTGAAAGCTAGCATTGGTTTGGTGGGTGTGCAAAGATATCCATATATCGTTGATGTAGAGATGAAAGTTCCTCTAAAATTAAAACATTGATATTGCCACAATTTTTCCACCATTATAAAAAAAATGAAGTATTAATCCACGAATGTTTAAAACGTGGAAATATTTCATGGAAAAATCTGTCCAAATGTATTAGTGGATCCATCTTGGAAGGCACTCTACCCTGTACCATCGGTCACCTGGAACAGGCTTTGTCTTTGATGCCTCTCTCAACACATAGCAAGAATTTAAAGGTCGACGACGCTCAGATCAACTACCTGGTCACCCTACTTGATGGCCTTGTACGGACTTGGCTCGAGCAGTAGATTATAATATGCATCCTCTACAACCACTCCATTGAATTTGGCAATTCCATCTCTCAAGACAAATAGAGAGAAAGAAACAACAAGCAAGTAATTCACTCACTGATAATGTTGCTTAGACTCCATGCAATGCCTCAAATGGGTAGCAGCTCGAGGGGAGCACAAGGCCAAACAGCATTCTATCATTCCATTTCTATTGGGTATAGAGACGATATCCACATAAATGTGTGTAGAGTGGTGGATGACTGGGAAGTCGAGTTCGTAGCTCATCACCGCACAACACAACCCTTGCGTCATAGGCTTTTCCACTACTAGCGGATGAATATTTTTCTTTCCCAGTTTCTATAGGAAAGCAACTGTGCTCCCTCTCCCCCAACTTCCAGCGATTCTGATAGCTCCTCAACACAACAAACATCCTTGGCTTCATTGAGTCTAAACCAGCAGGACCATGCCAAAGAAATTAACTAGATCGAGGACACCAAGTACACATGATGTATGTCAGAGGCTCCACTCGACGTGGAGACAAGGGGTCGGACTGAAGAAGGGCACATGCAGATTGACAGCTCACCATAACAGATGTCGACACCTCCTTCTGCAATGGAGCCGCACAAGGATATTGAAACTGCTCTCTCCAATGAAGATGACGGCTACATGAAGCCGTGTCCCATTGTCAAATAACCATAGCAAAAGCTGTAAGGTCCCAAGATTTTCTAAAATATTATGTGTTTTTTTTTCTCTTTTTAATTAGCTTTGTTAGTATGCCAAATAAATATGATAGTTTTGACAGGGAAGACTTGGTTTCCCTCACAAAGGAAAATGTATGGACTGATGCAACAATTTTATGTATGTGCCCTGATATTAAAGATACACATGTCTCAAACACTATGCATGTAATACTTTTTTGTACTTTAATATAATTTTATGCTACTTACAAAGAAAAATGTTTGTACTAAAACTTAGATTCTCCTTTTAGAGCTCTTTCCTGGGTTCCTTTTCTAGCTTTCCTCTATATTATGATTTCCACTCTAATCCAATATCTAAGCGAGAGCCTCCAAAATCAGAAGAAGGTGCAAACTTTCTCTCTAGAGATACGGTGAGGATAGACATGTTGCATGAGATCTTAGTGACTTGTATTTCTAGCTTTTCAAATCCTTACTCATAATCACCTACAAGTTTTTCCCTATACGTGTCCACCGTGTTTAGGGTTTGAGGAATTTTTCCGCCACTAAATATTGCAATTTCCCACAAAAACCCAAAGAAAACTTCCCTCATAACAATATGTTTCATAAATTTCCATGTATATTCCATTGGAACAGTTTGTCACAATGGATTTTACAACTTAATTATTTGTATTAGCATATTTCTATTGAATGCTAAATAAATTGGGACTGAAAGAAAAATAACTAGAGAAAATATATACACAAGATCGACATAAGATTTACCCTGGGTTAACCCATTATGAGGAAAATCCAAGCCATAAATTGCTACTACAGGATCTCCTACTCCCTTTGTTTTACCCTAATATATAACCCCTTTATTATTACTCAACTATGGAACAATACAATAATATCATAAGAATGAAGCTCCCTCTTCTCCTAATGCCTCGGTATTTAATGTAACCTCATAGTCATATAGGGTTATTTTTAGGTTTTTTTCATTCATTGATTCTTGATTAGGGTTAGGGTTTTGTACCTTCTAAAATGTCCTTGAATTTCCACATGTAACCAACTTTTCATGTGTGAGAAATGAGAGATCACAAGGAATCCACTTGGTATCATGGTGGTCAACTAGATAGGTTAGCTTGCAAAAGGAATAACTCCTTCATATGGACTTCGATTAAGATGAATCATGCACCGTTGGAAAGGAATCTAAGTGTGGAATTGTGTTAAGGGAGTTGTGTAATTAATGATCTTTTGAACCCAAAAAACACCATGTAAGCCCTCAAATAGGCCTCGTAAGGTTCTAAACCCCAAATATACAAAGTGAGAGTTGTCCCTAAAGTGGGCCCATCAAATCAATTCACCCAATCTTTCGATCCAAAAATAACTAAAATAAATGAAAAAATATGTATTGATCCATTTTGGATCATACTCGGAAGTGAAAGAACCCACTAGGAGTGTGTGTTTCATAGTTGTTGTCTTTCTTCAAAATTTCTTAGGGTTATAAGGTTAATTTCTTATGTAAGGTCCTTGTTTTTCCTTTTGTCCATCGTTTAATACCCTAGAGCCATCTTTGCTATCTCAAACAAATTAATGAAGCTCATATCCTAGTTAGAGGGTAAAGACAATATATAGAGGTCCTATGTGGCATTTTAGTGCAAATTTCATGATGCTTGAGCTTGAGAAATGTTTTTAAATGCCTAGGTCACTTAATATCCTTCTTTGAGCACTATTTACACCCAAATAACCATCAACTATAGAAAAGAAATCATAATGTCTCTTTAAAAAACACTTATGTTGAATAGATCCCCCCAAAAAAGATATGGTTTATAGGTATAAGTGTATTTCATGGTGATTGAGAGAAGTAAGATTCATTTAATGCCATTTTTACATTCCCACAATCCTCATTAGACCTTCATACATATTCTTGCTTCACAACTAACCTAGTAGTGGTTCACATGTACTAATTTTTGAGGTTAGTAATACCATGCACAGTTCATATGTGCTGGTTTAAGGATTTTCCCATGGAATCCTAGGAAGTAAGGGTCGAGGGTCGGGGATCGAGGCTCTCTTTTTCTTCCCCTAGTATGTTCAAGGACTCAAAACCCATCCAAAGTGCCCAAAATATTGTAATGGAAGATGAATTCAAATCAAATGCCAAAGACACCCTAAAGAGGGATTGTGTCATAGTTTATAGGTTTCGTTCATAATTACTAATATAAAAATGGTTCAATTAGAGAGGAAAGCTAGTGTTTCCCTACTTACCACATTTATCCCTCAACAACCATTTCCATTGCATAGAACCTACTCATTGCACGTATATCAACTCCAAAGTCCAAAAACCAGCTATAAAGGGAGGGATCCTCAAATTTTCAAAAATATCATAATGCACTTTTTTTCATTCATCGATGATTGTCAAGGATCAATGACCCATCCATGTTGCTTAGAAATTATAATGGCATCCATATCCAACTCAAGTGTCAAAAACCCCTACAGAGGTGTGACTCCATGCCATTTTACATAGCCCTTGATTATGAGAAGACTTGTGTAGTGCATAAAGGAATTTGTGTACCTTTCTTATGTTATTTAGAGACTAAGAACCATTCTCGGTCTTCAAAACATAGATTCATTTTTCCCATATCCATTGAATAGACCAAAGATATCTTAGTGTGGAGGTTAGAGCTATGTTTAGCTATGTAAACATGTGTAATTGTATTTTAAATTTTTGGCATTTGATTTTATATTTTCCATTACACATTCACATGGAAAAGCTAAGCTTAAAAATTACATATTACTTCATAACCTATATTGCAACTGAATATGAAACAAACCCTACCACATAGAATAAGCTAATTAATATTAAATTACTTTAGATCAAATTGAGTAAAACCAACATAGATCTATCTTGAGATTTTCTTACACCTTAAGAAATTGGATCCCTCTTGGTCCTTAATAGATGCCAGTGTAAGACAGATCTACCTTGGTTTTAATTTGTTTAATTTTATGTGACTACCTAAATTTTGATAAGTTATAAGTCTACATGAATATTTTATTTTTACGTAACTGCAAGTTAAAAATTAGGATTGATTATTTATAAATGAACAAAATACTCATATAGTGCACCAAAGTGTGATAGCTTCTGCCTCTCATTTATTCTTCACATTGTCAAAGAACTTCGCCATAGAATTTGCAAAACCTGGTTGCTGCACGAGGGTTTTCTGAAACCCCTGCACGAGAAATTTTCCCAGCACATTGCCCAGCATCAAGCAGGGTCGATTCGATTGCCAATATGTGTCAATATTTTCTCTTAATCTTATAATTGCAAAACCTGGTTGCTGCATAAGGGTTCTCTGAAACCCTGCATGAGAAATCAAACCCTATATCAGATATTAGTGTTTAAACCCAAGCGATGAATGCAAGTTTGTGTTTTTTTTGTGTTTAAACCCAAGCAATGGATGCAAGTTTTTGTTTTTTAAGGTGGATGTTTCCAGTGGATGCAGGACCTGGGACCCCAATAATTTGTATGCAAGATGAGCTTACAAGAGTGCCAATCAATGCCGCCAGGTTTGAGAATAAGGTGGGATCCCCAGATGTAGTGGCTTGTGAATCACCGATCAAAGAGCGAGCAGCTGGGTTGAAGATTTCAGAGAGATTGTCTATAGATCCAGTGGCTTGTGAATCACTGATCAAAGAGCGAGCAGCCACCAGGTTGAATGATTTGGTGGGATCCGCAGATGTAGTGGCCAGTGAACCATTGATTCTTCATCATTTACCATTCAGGTAAGGTAATCTTTGCACTCTCCAATTTACCATAGCAGAGCTATTTCTTTTATAAATCTGCCCACTGGCAGGAGTATACCTAGTAGTAGGCCAGGACTACAAGCGCCTATTACACTCCCTCCATAATCCCGCTAAAGTCATTAGGCCTAGCGGGCCAAAGTCATTCTCAAAGTGTTTGGCCTACCTCCTTAATGTCACTAAGGAAAAGTGAACTTAATCATTACGACACTAATTCCTATCCATCCAGTATGGAACCACTTTTTCTGCACCTCTGGCTTTTCAAGGCATCTCTCCAAGAGGATTACAATTGGCCCGAATTTGTCAGGCACAAGCGGCCTGTTTTTACCAATACGATGGCCCTTAAAAATTTAAAAATCTGAATCAGTAATTACAACCTATCCAGCCAGTATGGAACCACTTTTTCTGCACCTCTATCTTTTCAAGGCATCTCTCTAAGAGGATTACAATTGGCCCGAATTTGTCAGGAACAAGCAGCCTATTTTTACCAATACGATGGCCCTTAAAAATTTAAAAATCTAAATCAGTAATTGCAACTATTTTTCATTTGGCCAAGTCCATACTCTTATGTCATAATCACCCAGGTCTTGCACCTAGAATTTAACTTGATGAGTAGACTGATATTCCATTGCGGGGTTTTAACTCAGGTCTCCATGCCGAACGAGGCTTGTTGAAACCAACCGTGCTAGCAGGGTTTGTCTCTTACCCTTGTGAAGGAAAATCTTGAGAAATTTTTGTTCTTGAAATTTTTGTTAAGATCTCAATATCCAAATTGTTTTTTGCTACACAATTACAGTTTGCTATGTGATTTCGTTGATGGTGTGCTTGTCTGCTTAGAAGTGTTGATTCTAGAAATTCATTGCATCATTACTTCTATTAATGTTACTTTTATGGTTTTTACATAATGTTATTCTTATTTTCAATGGGCAATATGTTGGATTAGGATGTTGCTTCTCAGAGGAGAAACTCATGGAAAATATTAGATGTTTGATCTGTTATTAAGCTGTACTGATTTCGATGCTGCATGCAGGCCACACACGATAATTGTGACTGCAATTGTGCTTTGCGATCGCTTTTTCCTTTGACAATCACATGCTTCACATGACATATTTGTGAGTTTCACTTTTTGTTTTTCCTAAACAGAATAAAAGTTCATTTTTAATATAAATTTGATCTTATACTAGAATATAAGACTAGCTGCTATCCACCAAATGGTAGAGATTGACAACAAAGCTAGACATGCATAGTCTTCATATATTTTCTGACTTTTCCACTGATCATAGATTGTTTTATTTTTTATGCACATTCAAATTCAACCATCAACTGGATAATTGGCCAACTAGATTGACTTCCTCATGGCCTCTGCTTCACCACCCCCTTCATTCTTGGCCAGGACCATTGGGACTTCCCCAAAGGATCATAGAAATCCCAAAGCATTAATAATTCATCATCTAAATGAGATGACTGAGTTTGTACATGAGCAGAGATAATTTGATCATAGAACTCTGAGATGAATGTAGATGAAGTTTACCCAATAGATTGTGTTCTTCTAGACTATACAAAAAATGGATCTATGGAAGCCCTAGCAGGCTCACAATTTACTGTTGCTACCAATGACTTGTTGCCACATGGATTGTACCTTCTACTGCCATTGAGGGCTATGAAAGGCCTGCTGCCACCTAACTGAGGTCTGTTGTCACTTGCTAGCACCTCACCGAGGTCTGTTGGTAGACTGCTGCTGCTGAAGGATAGCCCTAATAGGGATTGGATGCAAAGGACTGTCCTAGCAGGGCTAGTGTGCATGTATGACAACCCAACTAGGGCAACTGTGACTGTAGGAGTATCTTGTTGCTACCCCCATGACTGCTCCTCACCACCGTAACTGTGTGTAGCCTCCTCCTGCTACCCCCGTGACTGTGTGCAGTATCTTGTTGCTACCCCTCTAGCCAGTATGGAACCACTTTTTCTGCACCTCTGGATTTTCAAGGCATCTCTCCAAGAGGATTACAATTAGCCCAAATTTGTCAGGAACAAGCAGCCTGTTTTTACCAATATGATGGCCCTTAAAAATTTAAAAATCTGAATCAGTAATTACAATCTATCCAGCCAATATGGAACCACTTTTTCTGCACTTCTGGCTTTTCAAGGCATCTCTCCAAGAGGATTACAATTGGCCCGAATTTTTCAGGCACAAGCGGCCTCTTTTTACCAATACAACGGCCCTTAAAAATTTAAAAATATGAATCAGTAATTACAACTATTTTTCATTTGGCCAAGTCCATACTCTTATGTCATAATCACCCAGGTCTTGCACCTGGAATTTAACCTGATGAGTAGACTGATATTCCATTGTGGGGTTTTAACTCAGGTCTCCATGTCGAACGAGGCTTGTTGAAACCAACCATGCTAGCAGGGTTTGTCTCTTACCCTTGTGAAGGAAAATCTTGAGAAATTTTTGTTAAGATCTCAATATCCAAATTGTTTTTTGCTGCACAATTACAGTTTGCTATGTGATTTCGTTGATGGTGTGCTTGTCTGCTTAGAAGTGTTGATTCTAGAAATTCATTGCATCATTACTTCTATTAATGTTACTTTTATGGTTTTTACTTAATGTTATTCTTATTTTCAATGGGAAATATGTTGGATTAGGATGTTGCTTCTCAGAGGAGCAACCCATGGAAAATATTAGATGTTTGATCTATTATTAAGCTGTACTAATTTCGATGTTGCATGCAGGCCACACATGACAATTGCGACTGCAATTGTGCTTTGCCATTGCTTTTTCCTTCGATGATCACATGCTTCACATGACAGATTTGTGAGTTTCACTCTATGTTTTTCCTAAACAGAATAAAAGTTCATTTTTAATATAAATTTGATCTTATACTGGAATATAAGACTAGTTGCTATCCACCAAATGGTAGAAATTGACAGCAAAGCCAGACATACATAGTCTTAATATATTTTCTGACTTTTCCACTAATCATAGATTTTTGTATTTTTTATGCACATTCAAATTCAACCATCAAATGGATAATTGGAAAACTAGATTGACTTCCTCATGGCCTCTGCTTCACCACCCCCTTCATTCTTGGCTAGGACCATTGGGACTTCCCCAAAGGATCATAGAAATCCCAAAGCATTAATAATTCATCATCTAAATGAGATGATTGATTTTGTACATGAGCAGAGATAATTTGATCATAGAACTCTGAGATGGATGTAGATGAATTTTACCCAACAGACTGTGTTCTTCTAGACTATACAAAAAATGGATCTGTGGAAGCCCTAGCAGGCTCACAATTTACTGTTGCTACCAATGACTTGTTGCCACGTGGAATGTACCTTTTGCTTCCATTGAGGGCTGTGAAAGGCATGTTGCCACCTAACTGAGGTCTGTTGTCACCTGCTGGCACCTCACC
Source organism: Pseudotsuga menziesii (assembly GCA_001517045.1). NCBI lineage: Eukaryota > Viridiplantae > Streptophyta > Pinopsida > Pinales > Pinaceae > Pseudotsuga > Pseudotsuga menziesii. The sequence continues at coordinate 229,070 of LPNX010579622.1, forward strand.
GAGGTCTATTGGTGGACTGTTGCTGCTGTAGGATAGCCCTAACAGAGATTGGATGCAAAGGACTGTCCTAGCAGGGCTAGTGTGCATGTATGACAACCCAACTAGGGAGGTTGTGACTGTAGCAGTATCTTGCTGCTACCCCCATGACTTCTCCTCACCATCGTGACTATGTGCAGCCTCCTCCTGCTACCCCCATGACTTCTCCTCACCACCGTGACAGCTTCTCCCACCATCATGACTGTTTGCAGCCTCTTCTTGTTGCTTCCATGAAGGAAGAGAGCACAAAAAGAGATCTAATGACTTCCCAGACTTATCACATCAGGGAGAAGAGAAATATACCCCAACAAATAGCCACCTTAGTCCAAAACAATTGCTGCAATAGAGGAGAAGAAGACCTCAGCCAAGAAACACGACTTGTCCTTTTGGAGCAACCTGAATAATGATGATGGATGATGTTGAACAGAGTTGAAGTGATTATTTATTTATATTGCATAAAACACAAGGTTGACATCAAAGAGGAGTATGGACCAATCTGATTGACATAATATTGTGACTATTAAGAATAGCATGCACTCATGCACACTGATAGAATCACCAAGTTAAACCATCATAAGAACATGGGATCATGATGAGTCAACATAAGATAATAGAAGTGCTAATCTTATATTGACAATTGGGTGAACAGTGCAACCAAATAATGACCTATACTAGCAAGTAACCATGCAATACAAATGCTACAAATTGATCTTATATTATACTTGTAATGTCTAATATTCTAGAAACCCCCTTAAGAACAACCATGGATGAGAAGAAGGATATACAACTTGACAGAAAGAGGAGGGAGGCATTAGAGCCCATCTTCGTTTAATGATGACTTCCTTCACACCTAACAAAGTCTGAAGGTGAAGAAAGACAAAAGATCAAGCTTATAACTTGATCTTTTGTTCGACAAAATGTGAAGTCATTAACTTGATCCTAGATAAGTTTCTGAATGAAATGCATGTATATACCTGTGCTGATACTAAACTGGATGGTCAGTAAGCTGGAAAAGGACAGTCTCCAAAATATGACTTAGAAGATGGTCATTATTGATGCTGAAAGGATCTGGTGAAGTTGCAAGTGTTGAACATCCACATGAATGATCCAAGCAAACTAATATCCAGTGCTCCAAACAATATGTGTTAAGGTGGTGTCTGCAACTTGATCTTTTGTTTGAGAAAATGTCAAGTTTATAACTTGATCTTTTGTTTGACAAAATGTCAAGCCATTAACTTGATCCTAGATAAGTTTCAGAATGAAATGAATGTATATATTTGTGTTGATATTGAACTAGATGGTGAGTAAGCTGGAAAAGGACAGTTCAAAAGATGACTTAGAAGATGGTCATATTTGATGCTGAAAGGATCTGGTGAAGCTTCAAGTGTTGAAGATCCACATGAATGATCCAGGAAAACTAAGAACTAGTGCTCCAAACAATACATGTTAAGGTGGTGTCTGCAACTTGATCCTTTATTTGACAAAATGTCAATTTTATAACTTGATCTTTTGTTTGACAAAATTTCGAGTCATTAACTTGATCCTAGATAAGTTTCTGAATGAAATGCATGTATATATCTGTGTTGATATTGAACTGGATGGTGTGTAAGCTGGAAAAGGATAGTCCAAAAGATGACTTAGAAGATGGTCATTGTTGATGCTGAAAGGATCTAGTGAAGCTTCAAGTGTTGAAGATCCACATGAATGATCTAGGCAAACTAAGAACCAGTGCTTCAAACAATGCATGTGTAAAAAGGAAGCAAAAGGGACTGCTCATAATTGTCAAGAGAATTAAATTTGCTGAAGTTGTAAAGACGCAAGGCAGATGCTATAAAAGGCAAAAAAATATTAATGATCAACCAAAATTATTCAAGCAACATAAGAGTCTTGTAGCTTAAGGTGATCTAACAGGGCTGCAGTGACAAGAACAAGAGTGCTCCAATAAACTCTAAATAAAAAGTGATCTAACAAGGCTATAGTGACAAAGATCAATCAAAGAGCTTTACAAAATCAAAGAGACGTAAACTTGCCTTTTGGGCAAAAGAGACTAGAATTTCACCATTGTTTCAAATAAGACACAAGCCAAAATTATGCATACAAGGAAGCAACAAAATATTGCAATGATATCTGATGTATCTTGAGGACAACCATACCAAGGAGTGCACTGCTTCATGACCATTGACAACACTCCTCCCTAGATTTTCTAAGGGCATAGCTACTAGGTTCATTTATTAATTAATATATTTAAAATTTAAATAAGCCATGTAGAGCTATGCTTTTGGTAGTGTGCTAGTTATTTTTGTCGTTGTCATTGTAGACATCTATAAGAGTATTTTTGCTAGTAGAATGAACATGAATAGGTTTTGGGTTTTCTCTCTTCATTATCTTTTCTATGCTTTGCATAATCTCTCTTAGCAAGCTATGGTTTTAAATCATTTGTATTAGAGCACTTCACTCCTAGCTTCCATAGCCCTTTCATGGATTTGTGCCCTCACAATAATGCTCATTGGCAAGTGATTCTATTCCTTTGGCTCAACAACCACCTGAATCACATAATAGTGTTCTTTTTCTAGGACTCTAGAAGTCTGCCCTTTCATCCTAGCCAAGCACAATTTTTTCCAAATCTATGTGCATATAATGCCTCGTAGAGAGCCTACCCCCCTTGAATATGTTGATTCTACTCAATCCAAGTCACTTCATGATTTGACACTTGCACTCATTGAAGCCCTACATAGACAATCTAGGGCATCTACTTCAATGCTCTAGCTAGAGACTAACAATACTCTATTTAAGTATGATGGCTAGTTGCAAGATGAAGTGCTAGATGCTTGGATTCGTAGTTGATATGCCTATTTCAAGGCTTGTCTAGATATACCTAAAGAACTCAAGTTGCAAATCATTGAGTATCAATTGAACGGTGTAGTAAGCATTATATGCACGTGGTAGTCCCACGTTCAATCTCTAGACCTCTATGTTGAACTCAACACTTCATAGGTTGGGAGTTCCTCTTCTAATTGTATTTCCACTTCGGATGCATTTTTTCAAGCCCTACGTAGGCATTTCTACCTCCCTAGATACCTAAAAAATCATTTGGACATTGGATACAACTCCTATTGGCTCCTTATCAGACCATTAAACAATTTATTAAATTCTTGGCCAAGCATTCCTTCTAGTCCTATCTCTTGAAATAAAATTTGATAAACGTTCTCATTCCTTGCAACCTTATGACCCTCAATTGCATCCCACATCAACCCCGCCCACTATCTCCTCAACTATACCTCTTAGTGTACTGCCCTCTCTTCTTGTCTTGGTTGTTGTTGGGTTGTTACCATTTTTTAGAAATGAGATGGCTTTATTTGATAATACCATTCTTGACCAAGCATTCCTTTGTGCCCTATCTCTTGAAATAAAATTTGATAAACATTCTCATTCCTTGCAACCTTCTAGCCCTCAATTGTGTTCCACATCAATCCCACCCACTATCTCCTCAGCTCTACCTCTTAGTGTGTTTCCCTCTCTTCTCGTCTTGGTTGTTGGTGTTCCTATCAAAGGACACATATCCATTCTACTACTAAGTGTAGACCTCTTCGACATCAAGGTGTTTCCAAAACCCTCTTTATTGATGAGTAGCCTAGCCCTAATGTATATTTCCTTACCTTAGTTGCATAAATCACAAGAGGTAATTTCACTGGACAACCCTACCATTGCAGATTCTTGACTACTTCTCATAGCCAGGGACCCAACACAACCCCTCATTGACTTCCTCTTTTTGCATAATTGTTAATTCAAAGATTAGTTCGCTACCCTTATTCTTGATAATGGGAGCTAAAATAACTTCATATCCCATGAGTGTCAAATGTTTGTAGCTACCCACTACCTCCCTCCCCTTCCCTTATCATCTAGGTTGGACCCAAATATGTCCCTTGCTTGCTAGGTAATCAACACTGCACTATTAACTTTTCCATTGGTGCTTTTCGTAACATCATCCATTGAGATGTTTCCCCTCTTAATTGTTTGGACTTGTTTATTGGGAATTCCCTACTAACATCAACACTAAGCCTTTTTATGATGTTGGGTGCAATACTTATAAGCTCTTCAAGGATTCTAAGATCTATGAACTCTTATCTTTGGGAATGATGCTATGGTTCAGTGTACATTAATATTTGTCCCTCTGCATCATCTACCTAGTGGTCCTTGGTAATGATATGTAGTCCCCTCCCTTTGATATGCTTCCATTGATTAATGAGTTTGTTGATGTTTTTACTCCCCCTATTGGGTTGCCTCCTACACGCAATATTAAGCACAATTAAGCACTCCATTGACTTAACTCTCAATTTTGTTCTCTATAAATCTCTTGCATGTTGTTTAACCTCCTTGAGGTTGAGCACCAACTCAAATATTTTCTTGACTCAAGCTACATCTAGCCTAGCTCATCTCCATGTGGTTACCTTGCCTTCATTATCCTTAAGAAGGAACACCAGGATTGGTGCTTGGTCACCAATGATAGGGCTCTCATGACATGAGTGACACATGAGGGCATGAGTGTCACATGTGATTTGGGGTAACGGCCTTTGATGATTATGCATGAGGAGCCTTCAAAGTTGCAGGTGAATTAGGAGAGATGTGACATAGAGGGCTTGGACCATGAACGTGATCACGAGCCACTTATGTTGGAGAAAGGATTAATCATGAAGGGCGTAGTTAAGCACCTACCATGTGGACCAGCCATCATGGGTGTATATGCATTGCTAAATTGGCTGGGAAGATATAAGATATCTATGGATACACATTGGGTTATAGTCGTGAATACAAGATACTTGATGGAATAGGAGGATACAAGCGTATGCAATGGTATACATGGGAACATAGTAGCACATGGTGAGGTCCTATGGAGTTTTGGATGGTTTCCCATAGGGAGACCACTAAACAGAGATCAAGAGCATATCCTTATAAATATAATAAGAGTTGTTTTACATGCTTGCTTAAGGCATTGTGCATCATTACTTCTTCAACCTCATCTTTGTACATTTAAACAACCATATAAAAATCCCCAAGATTTTCTTCATTGAGATAGAGGCAAACACAACGATAAAGTGACAAATTTGGTCCCAATATACTCCATGATAGCGTAATCATACTCATCCAAGGGTAAACATGTTTATGCCACAGCTGCATTCCTTTTTAGTCTTCAAATTACTGTTTTTTATTGTTGTAAGCTAAATTCATTTAAGGTTATCATTTGGTCTCCAATTGATGTTGAAGTTGCTATAGGGAACACTGAAAGATATAGGTCTACAACATCCTTACCTATTGGAAATCTGCATAGATTATAATGCTAGTTTCTACAGGGGTTTTCTTTTGTGACTAATCCCATGCTTCAGACTGTTGTGAGAGACCTCTTTTTATGACTGTTTTTTGTAAAAACAATATTATTTATTGTTGTTTTGCTATATTCCAAATGAAAACTTTGTCTAAGACTTAGGGTGACATATTCATTAAGGAATTGTGCTTATATGTGTTTAAATGTGTGCCCAACAGCTTTACTACAGTTGCAATGTCTTGATGTTCTTCTCTTGCCTTGTTCGCCATTACTGTGAAGCCCCTCTTTCTTTTACTACTGGTCCCTACATTTACGCACCTTCATAAAGGTGTTCAATCAATACCCATCTTCAACACTTTTCAATTCTATTTATACAGCATTATATAATTATGCCATTTTCGGCCATCACGTTTTCCAACTTGGGTGTAAGGTGTAGTAACAATTATGCTCTTTTAGGCCAAACACCATTAAAAAATGCAAAGAGCTATAAAGGAAAAATGATTTTGCAGATAGTCAAGTGGACACAAGTATGAGTCTCTGACATAGATACATCGAACAAGGAAAAGGCATAAACTTGTATAGTTAGTGCACAGTAAGCAATTAGAAAAATTAATAAAGATAGGGACCACAGGAGGTAGTATCTAGACAATCCAGAACAATCCAAAGTTTTGAGGTTTGGGTTGACAAAATACTGCACAATATTGAGTGTCAAACAATTTTTTGACTAGAATATTGCCTTTACTACATTGGCAACTAGACAACAACTAACATGAACCCAATGTATGAGATTACAAGTATATAATGTAAAGGCTTCATAATTTCTTAAGGAGATAGTTGAGATCTTCAATACTTTCAAAATCTACCACATTACAGAGAATTAAACCAATGAGTTGATGCTATATCCAAAGAGGTATTACTTATCCACTTTGGGGTACTTCTCGTTGTGAATTTCAATGAGGGCATGCCAAAGGTTTTTAGATCTGACCTTTGTAGTTTTATTTCAAAATTTTCCAATTGTGTTTTTTTATCTTATAGTTTTAGTTTTTTAAAAGATCTTAAAGGAAGACTATATTTGTTTTCCTAAAAGGGACATTATATTTAGTGGATAGTTTAAGATTTGGTTTACAAAGCAAAGTAAGATTTATATTTTGTATTTTGTGCTACAACACCCATAGAAAACATTTTTATGCTTTATATAGTAATAAAATGTGATAGTTTTCCCTAGAAAAGAAGGATTCATAATGTAGTGGTATATTTTGGGTATTACCAAATAGATACTTTATGTTGCATTTTGTAGTCTTTAACCTTGTATTAACTTGTTTGCACTAAAATAATATAAAGTCTTGTACAAATGTTATTGCTGATGACGAGAATGAATGGAGTAGTGGCCTCATCATGCTATTTGTTGATGATATCTATTTCATTGCAATGTAGTCTTCTATCTTTTCTTCAATGGATTTGTTGCAAGTGAATAGTTGTGTAGATGATGTGTTAGGAATCATGAGGTCTATATGCATGAATGTTCAAACTCATAAGTATATATTATGAACAACAATGGTTGTTATTGTCCTCAGTAACTTTCGCCTGATCATCCGAAGTCTTGGAAATGCACCTTGAGTTAATTCATGAGAGTTGCTCTTATCTTCCCTCCATAAATTGCAATCAGGAATTTATCGATAGCTTGGATTTGCCAACTTTTATTACACCTTGTACCAGATGTGTTTCATGGCCATACCAAATGCATTTGTATGTTCATGTTTGTATCTACCACTTGACGCAACATGAATATATGTATAACCAAATAGTGTTATTTTTTCTACCACTTCACTAGGCATTATTATTTTTTCTTTTCACACTTAGGTGATTTTATAGATAATTACTATAGTTTCTTTTGCTTACCACACAACTTGAAACAAGGACATTAAAATTCAATTCAAACTCTCTGATACATTTCCCTACAATTACCTTGAAGGGAAAAATTAACAACACTAGAGATTAGAATTTGTTATTTTCTAAAAATCTCTTTTACTAGCTTTCTAATGAGACATATCGAAACTTAGGCAGACCCACATTCCTAATAAGAACTTCACATTCTTATATTAAATCTCAACTTGACGTTTTTTTCACTTCTGTTAGGTTTTTGCTTCATCTATTATGATGATTGTTGGTGGTTTCTTATTGAACCTCTTCCTCCCCACCTATTGGCCATTGTTCCATTCAACTTCTTTGGCTCAGTCTTCATTCAAATTGCTACCACCAACATTACTCCAAGTCCATAAAGGACCTTGCATCTAGCTAAGAAATGTTTTTTATCCATCATTTGAACTAGATTATCATTGTAGTCATATTGGACTCACTAATAATTTCACAATTTCCTTTGAATTGAATTCCATTTGTTAGCACATGAAGAATGCATGGTAATTCCATTTTACTGCTGATAAAGTAGACCATGTTCATTTCCATGGGATGCTCTTGGACTGTTCACTTAGGCATCATTCTTCTGGGGTTGATAAACCTTATTTTTGAATGTGCATACCCTCTCCTAATAGGCCATGACTACGGTATGGTCTATTCTAGCTGGGATGTGAATGTGTTGTCTCTATTCTATAGATAGTGATTGATTTTGAAGCTGTAGTAGGTACAGGTTTTGTAGATGGTTGGTATAATGGAGTTATATGTACTTCTTGGTAGATTTAAGAAATATTCCCAAGTTTATATTTAGTTTGTAGCACTATTTATTTTGTAGGCATCTTCTTTTAGTAACCATTCATGAGTTCTTCTCTTACCATCCCATTGCTGAACAAAATTACCTCATCAATGAATAACAAAATTTATGTAGCAACACACACATATTCAATTGGATTCTACAACTATTTCTTAAACACATCCCGTATTCTTTGTCCATATCAATTTTAGGTTATTAGGTATGCATCAATGCATTATTTTGTTCTCTAAGACTCTTTTGCGGACCAATTTAATAGATTGTGTAACTGTTTATGATATTTTGTTTCCTAAGGACGGTATATTTTTGTGCTTATTAGTGTGTTTGAAAAATTAAATTGGATTTTAAGCTTGAATGTCTTTGGATCTTATTGTCTTTTATTAGAATTACAAATGATCAAATCTATGTGTTAATATTGCTCCTCTTCCCGATTCTTAAAGGGTGCTAGCTCAATGGAAGAGTGCCTGTTTTACAAGCAGGAGTTTGGTGGTTCGATTCCTCCATGCCCTAATGATATTGGAATGTATTTATAAAGGTAAAAAATGTAGTAGTGCAAGATGGATGCAATATTAGATGCAAAACTAAATGCAAAACAAGATGTAAAAGTGGACGTCACACCAAACACAAAAGTGGATGCAAAAGTCGACCTTATGTCAGACGCAAATATGGACACAAAAATGGATGTCACACAACGCAAAATTGGATGGTAAAAGAGACTCAACACTAGACACAATTAATGACTCAAAACTAGATGCAATACTAGGTCCAAAACTAAACACAACAGTAGATGCAAAAGTGGACTCCTAACTAGAGGTAAAATTGGACATTAAATTGAGCACAAAATATGGTGTATCGATGGACATAAAACTAGGTGTAACACCATGTGCAAAAATGGAAGGAACACTTGGCACAAACAAAAACTTAAAATGAGACACAATATTGGATGCAAGATGGGACAAAACATTGGATGTAAAATTAGACATAATATTGAATGCAAGATGGGATGCAACATTGGACACAAAACTAGATCCAATATTAGATACAAACATGGATGCAAAACTAGGCACAACATTAGGCACAACATTGGGTGCGACATTGGGCTCAAACATAGGTGCAAAAAAGACATCAACTGGGATGCAACACTAGGTGCAAACCTAGATGCAAAATACGACGTAAAATGAGATGAAACATTAGGCACAAACATGGATACAAAAAAAGACGTAAAACAAGATACAAAATTAGATGCAAATGGGGAAGCAACATTATAAGTAAAATTGGATGCAAAACTAGACGCAACTTTGGGCCAAAAATTGGATGCAATCCTAGATGCAACATTAGATGCAGAATTGGACACATAATTTTATGCAAAACATGGTGAAAATTTGGGTGCAAGACTCGATGAAAAACTAGGAGCAAAATAACACGCAAAATTGGATGCAAAATTGAGCGTGAAACTGGGTGCAAACAAGGATGTAACAAAGGATGAAAAAAAAGATGCAATAGAAGTTGCAAAATTGGGCGAAAATAAAGGCGAAACAAAAGATGCAAAAAATTGGGTGCAAAAATGGACGCAAAAATGGATGTTAAAAAGGACGGAAAAAAAGATGCAATAGACGGTGTTTTATGAAAATGTACAATAGCACCAAGTTTAGCGCCAGATTTTTCATCACAATTGGGAAAAAATTACACTAAAATCCAACGCTAAATCTAGTTTTTGTTGTAGTGATTCGATTGGAAGAAAGTCTCCTTGAAGTGACTCCTTCTCCTGCTGCTCCAGAAGAGTATGAGATATATGATATATCATATCCTCACTTGGCTGATCTAGAAGAATACATTCTAATCTCTATTTTTGAATAAAAACACTCCTATTCTTTGCAAAAATTCTCCAGTAATTCTTTAAATTTTATGCATAGTTTACTGGTGATTGTTTCATAAAAGGTAGAGGAATTTGATTTCTCTATCTCTGATAATGTTGCTGGTGTGTAGATAAGTAATAATATGGATATTATGGAAATAATATCATATTATATGAGTGATCCATTCACTCTCATTAATCTAGAGCTTCCAGTAAATTCCTACAGGATTGCATGCACCGAAAATCAGAATTTTGAAGAAGGAGAAAATTATGCATCTACCGTCTCGGTGGAGCACATTTTTGGATCTGATTTATTTTCTGATCTGATAATATGTGGTTTAGGTTTTAATATTTAAGAGCTTTTAGTATTTCTTGTAACAGGTTTCATCAATTTTGGTGTGACAAATCAAGCACCGCAAGTCTCCTTAAATTTTGTTGTTGAGGATTCGATGTTAGTTCTCTCTTATGAGTTTGATAATATTATATTTTATGAATTATTGGTTATTTATGAAGACATATCAGATTATGGATCTCAAGCATTCACTCTCCATAGTCTCGGGGCTTCTCTGCCTTTGGTCACATGCTCATCCCCTCTTAGAACTAGTAAAGAGGAAGATATTATGCATCGTCCTGGACACTTGCTCCTAACACTTGGGGCTGATTTTACCACTCATGGTTTGTTGTTAAAGGCTGAAATATATAAGATTCTTTGGTGTACCTCACATGGTTCAAATTCTCAAGAACTTTTGCTCTCTCTTCATTCGATTTCAGCTGCTCTACATGGGTCCAGTTTTCACCGTGTAACTGTTTATATCTCTTATTCAGTTGAGTACAATGTTCTTCTTCCAAAGAGGAAGAGTACTCTAGACATAAGCACTTTGTTTGGATTCATGGGTTGACTTGTACAGAAGAACCAAGATTTTGCTGTTGCATAGTGTTGCAAATAGCAGCAAAACTTTTCACAATTTTTATTCAAAATTTATATTTCTGCTTATTTTGAGGGGGTTTTCCCATGAGGTTTTCCCCTATTTCCTCTTTTTTATTAAGTAGAATTCTATATTTATATTGTATTTGGGTGACCTATGATCTTGTTACCAGGGCCCACAATTTTCCAAGTTAGGATTTAGAGGGGGTGTTAGGATTATTAATCCTCCCTTGACCATACTGTCTATTAGATTATTTAGCCTAACTTAGGAACCTTAATTAATTATTTGGGTCCACTAGTACCATTGGGTCAACTTGTCCTAATGGGGCGACATGTACCAGTCACTAGAGTGCAAGGAAAACTGCTAGAGGTTAAATGCAACTTACTGCATGTGCATGCATCAGTTTGGGTGCCTCCTAGACCAATCCCTACATTTTAGGATCCACTGGGAGTCCCGACACCAACCTCCCTCAATTAGTTGGAGTTGGAACTAGTTAGTATTAGTTAGCCCCCAGTTACTTTCAGTTAGACATCAATTATTTATCTAGTGCTATTTATGCATGGCTAATGCATGGTTGCATCTGGAGTAGGCGCCTTTTCCCACCTACCACACTCAGTTGCATTGAGTTAACTAGCTATCACCAATTGATTGAGTTGTTGCACATATGGGAGTTGATATGTTGGAATCTGATATTGATTGAGACACCATGAGTTATATTAGCAATTAGATATAGTTAGATCCAGTGGATAGATTCGAATCGCTACCTAATGCATTCGAATTATTTTCCTATGTAAACTATTGTAACACCGGATTTATTATTATGAATGATACTATAAATTCCTGAGCAATACTTGTTCGTTTCTTGTGTGGTTTATTTTGTTCAGTTTGTATCTTCATTCTCCATTTGTTGCAAACATTATTAGAACTATCTGCTTGAAGATCTAAATGGCATTCAGATTCTAATAAGATCAATTTTGGAGATGTGCTTGGTAGTTCCAACTCTATAAAGGGTAACTATAAATGACATTTGAGGTAGGATACCAAGTAAATATTTGTTTGCAACCTTACAAGTAGACCTCTCTCAAACACAAATTCCACCAAAAACTAGCACCCAAATTTTATGGTACATATCCGGTTCTTCAGCACAATGGTTAGGTGGCCTACAAATTGGCACTTCCAACATATTTCCAAACACACCTAATATTTCATGTGTCATGTCTCACAAAAGTTGTTTGCATTAACTCTATATTTCAAACCACATTACTAGAATTGGATCAAGACAGAACCATTTTACTACAAAGAAAACCATTGTTTAACATCGAAGAGTGTTAGCTATGTGTTAGCTCTCCAAGAAACTACTCAGTGGTTATGGCTGAGTATGCTTGGTAACTTAGAATTTGATTTACTTTCAATAAGTGGATCGAGGGGATACAAGAATGGCACAAATGAAAGGCTGCTAATCCAAATAATTTAATGAGCCAGTGCTCTTAGAAACCGTACATCAGATGATCAATAATAGAACAGACATATAGAATAATGCTCAGACAACCAAATACATCAAATCTGTAGGGTTTATACAACCAAGTACATACATCATGCAGGGCTATACTAAGCATCAAGAAGTTCCTCCATCAAATCATGAGCATGAGCTAAAATAATCCAACAGAGTGCAGAATAACAGTGGGTAACAAAACCTGAGTACAACAACAAGAGAAAACTGTGATTTTATTAGACTAGCAATCAGACATAGGCCAAAGTCTCCAAGCTCGAACCATTACAAAGTCTTGGTTCTCAGGCTTTATAGCCTTTACACAATAGTTTTCAGATCCTAAAAACGTGGATCTGATTTAATTAACTAAAACTAACTGAACAACAATATTTAAAAGACTTGAACTAGTCTCTGAAATCAAGGAGATGACATTAAGTAATTCCCCTTCGATTTGTGCCAAGTGCTTGATGCAGAAGAGCTGGCCTTCGAAGGCTCGGTGGGCTGGGCTGGCACATAACGACTGAATTCATTGATGTGGCGGTCGACTTTCAGTGGTATACCTTGAAATAAGGTCGAATTCATTAATGATGCCCTACTGACTGAAATCTCGCCCAAAGGTCTTCAGATATGGATAACATATCACATGATACATCTCTTACAACCGGTCTTATGCCAATTCCACGAACAAAAATTGATATCTGGGCAAAAGCATGGAAATCTGTCAAAACCAGCTTTTGGCAATTTACTACTCTGTCGATTTCATACCTTAACTGCCGGAAGTCGGTTCTTTTGGCAGCTAATGAGCTCGGTGGGGCTCGCCTAAGCTGCCAAACACTGTAACCGTTTCAAATTTTAAAACCCCAACGACGCTAATCGCCAATAGTCAGTCCTTTTGGAAGCTAATGAGCTCAGTGAGGCTCGCCTAAGCTGCCGAAAGCTGAAACCTGTCAAAAATTCAAAAAGAAACAAAATGATGTTATCCCACAAGCTGGTGCTCAGTTGTCAGGATTTCTTTGCAGCTGCTCCCTTCCTTCGTATCGCTCGTTTAGCCCTCTTTTGCTGAGCTTCCACAGGTTGTTCTTTTTGAGCTTCCACAGGCTGTTCTTTTTGAGTTTCCACAGGTATTTCTTCTTCAGGGATCATGGCGACCTCAACCAACGTGTCTAGGCCAGATGGTTGTGCTTGTGGGACTACTGGTTGTACCTCTGTTCCCTCCAGTTCCCTTAATTTTAGCCTGAGCATTCTGAGAGTGCGGTAGAGTTTAGCGTTCTCCTTTATCAACATTGCGTTCCTTTCTGTTGTCTTCTTGAGTTTCTCGACAATCTCCTGGCTCCGGTCATGCAATGCCATATTCCTTCCAATCAATTCGGCGTTGTGCATTTTGACTTGCTGAACATTATGTTTTGCTTGGGAAAGTTCCTGTAGCAGCTTATTGGACTTGCTGATTTCTGGTGTGGAAGGTTTAGGATTAGGTGTATTAGCTGAGAGAAGGTCTTTACCTTTATCTCCTTCAATGGGCTGCTCTGCCCTTTGATCTCCTTCGTCTCCAGACTCAGATCCTGAGTAAGGGAGATTTAGAGGATTTCTTCCTTGAGGAGCTCCTTCAGCTGGTTCAAATACCAGCTTCTTCTTTGCCCTTCTCTTTTTGCTAGATGAGGAAGGAGATTCTGTTTGGGTTTGAGGAGAGATGGCTCTCCTCTTTCTTTTGCTGGTTTTGGGAGTGCTGCTCTTTTCTCCTTTACTCTGTTCAACCGCCTCTTCATTTGCAAGCTCTGTAGGGAACTCATGCCAAAACAAGAAATAGTTCCAGTCTATACCCCTTTTCTTCAACAGCTCCTTGATTATCAAAGTTATGAGACCCTGGTGGGATATTCTGCTTGCTACCTTGCTCGGTCTAGCCTGGACTTGCTTTGCCATTTTCGTTAGGGTTTTGTGAAAGAAAAATGGCAGATTTATACTTACCCTTCCTGTGAAGTGATTTAATAACTTGAAATGGTAATGCAGCACCCTGTGATATCGGCCTTCACAGGTTATGTAAATGAAAATGGCCTTCAACAAAGTTTGCCATTGTGGTTCGAGGAAAGTAATGGGAAAATCTCTTCTCTGAATGGTCTCCTTATGATCTGGTAGAAGATATGACCTGAATTCAATGTCTGAGGCCTTAGTGGTCTTAAACCAACTTTGCCCTGTCCTGGGAAGGCCTGTACACTCAGCTATGGCTGCCTCGTCCACATGAAACTCTTCTCAGCCAAACTTAACTGTTCTTCCATTGTAACTCAGAGCGAAAGCTTCGGCGAGTGGCTGGTTAAAACTGGTGAGCCTTTCACAATAATCGAACACTTGCGCGGTTTTGAAAAACTCTGCTACTTGTGGGTGGGACTCGAGGTACCACACCCCATCGAGCTCTGTTCTGAGTGGCAGACCTGTTTTGGCCATGAGCCGAACCTTTGTAAAGAGGCCCCGTGATGAGGATTTGCTTTGATGAAAAAGAATTCTTGGATTGAACCAGAACTCCAACTGCGCTATAACATAACGAGGAGCCTCGGGCCTGCTTGCAATGCTTAAGACACGAGATACCCATTGAATGAGCTCAGCAGGTAATCGCCTATGAAATCGCCCAAGTTCGTGTGAAATGATGACTCGATCAGCTTCACATGATCTTCATATGCCTTACATTATGAATCCCAGGGTGAATGATGGATCGATCAGCTTCGAATGATCTGGAGCTATGCATTATATTTTGAACCCCCTGCGTAATCTTGTGTAGTTAATGATATGGTGTTTCACACTTGCTTTCAGCAGTAAAACGACATTAAACTTCATGATGGTCGTGTGAGACGCGCTCTGATCTTCTCCTTGGCGGCAAAAACCCACAGGCTCGTTTGATGTGAAGCTTGAGTACGGACACGTGCTCTCCCCTTTTTTTAATTTTTTAATGAGACGCCCTTTTGGCAGCTAATCATAACTTAGCTTAATCCTTCTAGTTGCCAAGACTGGGCTCTTTTGGCAGCTAACGTGAACTTGAACCTTGGCTTGATTCTCCCGGCTGCCAGAACTGAGGTCTTTTGGTAGCGAACCTAGCCTCTACAAAACAGAGTTAACTACCACAAGCTGTCCTTTCAAAATTTTGAAATTAAGACTCAATAAATTTGATTTTTGACTTAGTAATGAGAACAAGGATCTCATTATTGACTCTAGAAAATCTTTTAAAAATAAAAATTTTGGACTCAAACCTATCACCTAAAATAATAGAAAACAGACTGGTTATTTTAGGAGATAACACTATGTCAACGCACTATCAAGGAAGTTCTGATTCAATGGAAGGATACATCACCAAAGTATGCTATTTGGGAATTGACATCCATTTTTCACAAATTTCCTCAAGGATGGAGATGGGAATTTCCATATTTATGTACTTGGATTGGGTCCCTCTTTGACCTTCATGATGTATTGTACCCAATTGTTATTCATGTATTAATGAGACCCCTCTTGGTATTGATACCAGATTGTATTGAGACATTAATATGAGTATGTGAATGGCCACCTAATTTACATGTTTTATTAAATATGAAGCTCACCTCTTTGATTATTTTGTATGTATGTATGAGACATTATAGCCCCTTGGGGCAGATATTTCTACTAAGTAGTCTTGGTTTATTTTCCTTGGCGCTCTTGATTTCCCTGTATAAATAAATTAAGAGTTATGATGTATTTATGCCATACAACAAGATCTTGAACTCACATATCAAGTGGGGGAATCCTAACAACCTAAATTTTCTCACTTACAATATCATGAGTTTCATCACCATCTTATGTATTATCATTGAAAATACTATCCCAATTTCCACTTTATTTATCTATCAAAATGACAAAAAAATTGAAGTTAAGTGAAAATTTGACCATATCACGCACGTTGAGGATTTTCCATCTAAACCTACAAGAAAAATCAAGCCTTTTTCCTAAACCCATGACACGGTAAAAAAAATCAATGTTTGGTTGTCTTGCATTATTTCACTCTTTCTAAAGGACACTATCGACTAAAAAGGGACAAAACATAACAATTAGCATTAAAAACTAACTATTGATTCACCCCGTTTGATCCCTAACATCTCCACTAAGTCATCAATTTTGTCGAGACCATATAGGAACTAGATCTCAATTTTGTTGACATTTTTTCTTATAAACACATCCCTCAAGGTCACTATTAGCATGATCCATATAAATTCATAACATTGTTATATTGTTGAAATTCCACTAGAAAGTAAGAGATAAGCCATCATTTTCCTTCTTTTGTCACCATTGTAGGGTCACCAACTAGTCACTCGGTTGGAGACTTGCATAAGTAAAACATATCTAAGAACCATACCTTTGATTACCTATAAAGGTCTCGTACCATCCATAATATGTACCAAGGTGCATATGTAAACCTGTATTCTTTGTGTAATAAAAAGAACATTATTTACATCTATTCCCTTTTCTTATTTTAGATAAATTTATTTTATTTGTTGTATGCATAGTTACATTTGTATTTCTTTTAGTTTAGTTTTAGTTCCATTTCATTTGATCTTCTACTGGAGATTATATAACCCTCTAGTAGGTGAATTTACACTAGTGAGTGAGAAATCACTCACCACACACCTACACATTTTGGTGAAGTAAAATAATTTCATTTAAGGAAAATATGTAATCGCTTTGGTGATTTTTTTTTTCACCTAGATTGCATGCAGTCATGTGACCTACCATTGTGGTTATTTCTTGAACTTACCATTGTGGGTATTTATTGAACTTACAAATGTACTCACATTTTAGATATTC
The DNA here is from genome assembly GCA_001517045.1 of Pseudotsuga menziesii. Taxonomy (NCBI): domain Eukaryota; kingdom Viridiplantae; phylum Streptophyta; class Pinopsida; order Pinales; family Pinaceae; genus Pseudotsuga; species Pseudotsuga menziesii. Next base: position 246,233 of record LPNX010579622.1, read on the forward strand.
ATAACATAATAAAGTATTTTGGAAGTTGATTTTTTTCTAAGAAATCCACTAAATCCATGCACTTACCCATCACTACCAAACAAAAATGTCATAAAATAAAAACATACTAAACATAACCTAAACAATAATTCAAAAAATAAACTGGAACATGACTCACATCTAACTTAACACAACCCTAACCTTTGCACCTAACCACACACTTTGAAATGGAAATTTTTGGTTTTTAAGAACGGGGAAAACCTCATGGGAAACCCCCCTTCCCCCCAAGAAAAAAATAAGCAGCAAAATTAGGAGCAATATTTCATATCAAGAGAAAAAATCTTCTTGAATAAAAAACTTATGAAAATATTTCTGCAATCTGCATCTCTGTGGAGCAGTAAAGCGGTTTGATGGTCCTTGTGTGCACTAGTATATTAGGAATGTGCGTGTGAACCTCTCCATCTTCTTCCAATATGATGATAGATAGGAGAAGGAATGTTTCCTTTGTCTCTTGTTTTTAGACGATGAGTGACATGATCCAATTTGTTCTTCAGTGAGAATAATTGTTGATCAGACCTTAGAATCATGTAGCATCTCTCTGGGAGCTTGTTGCACCTCTCTAAAGGAAGTGAATTTGTTTGGCATAGCACAATGCACTCTTTTTTAAACTAGGATCTCATTCTACTTATGTCAGATGGATCTCCATTCATGTTTCCAGCTGTCGCAATAACCTTTTGTGCACATTTAGGCCTAGGATTGGGAGTAGGGACTGGACTTGGATCCGGATAACTATGAATTTCACCTTCAATTTCATAAACTAATTCAATTGGGTCCTCTCCTTAGGATTTTGAATCTGAAACACTAATGGAAACATTATCATATGCAAAGGTTTAGGTAAAATTGTTTTACCTTCCCTTTCAAATAGCAGCTGAGACTGTACTGGATCTAAGTATGGCGAAAAGTGTGAGAATTCATATGTTTTGGAGGCATGGTTTGCAACACCTTTCGTTATAATCCTCCCATTTGAGATATCTAAGATCTCCACTGAGTCAGGATCAAATACTAATCGCTTTGGTGGGCCAGTATGTGTCATCTAGTATACAGATAACAAATTTGTAGCTGAGGTGGGAACATAGAGAACATTTTTTAATACTCCATGCTTTAAATTGATTGAACCCTTTCCTTCATCTCGAATTTTAGTGTCATCACCCATGTGAATACTCGAACCATCAATAAGTTGTAATGAAGAGAATGATTCTCCGGATGCAACCATACTATTGGAGGCTCCTGAATCAATAAGGAAGGCATGTGATTTTGAATAACTAGCCTTCAGTGCATGGCATCTCTCATCATGATATTCAGTCTTGTCTCCAGAGCCAGCCTTCCTTGCACCTTCAGGGAGGGAAATATTCTACTGCTCAATGAGTTTTGTCATCTATTCTATGGTCTTCTTTATAAAATATTTCTCTGTATGGTTTCCTTTCTTACAGTAGGAGCACTTTCCCTTCTCATACCTTCAATGTTTTCCCTTCCTAGAGATTGAGGCTTCATTTTATGGGTCAAAATATTCTTTAGATTCAAATTCAATGTTCCTTTTATCTCTTCCTTTCAACTTCCTCCTTTCTTGCGCATTCCTTGTGTCACCAACTAAGATATCTTGATTTGGAGAGGCTTTTAGAGCTCCCATATGTATCAGCTTGTCTTGTTCTTAGATTAGAGACTCTATGAAAGAATCAAGGGATGGAATTTGCCAATTAGGAGTATTCAATCTCCCAAAGTCAAAGGTAGATACAAACACTAAGAATTCTAGGCCAAGTTTTCTCAGTATGGAGAACCCCAATTTCTCATCCTTCTAGTTATCAATCTTGCATTGCTTCCATTGCATGACCAATGGTTTGTATTTTGAGAAAAAAATGTTGTATAGTTTCAAATTTATTGGGATGTAGTGTTATCAGCTCGTTATCTAGGATATGGCCCCTTAGCACATCTTATTTTCCAAACAATGATTCGATCTTATCCCATACTTCTTTTGGAGTCTTGAGTCCATCAAGATGGAACAACATCTCCCTCGAGATGTGGATGCACATGAAGCAAGAAGCTTCATCAAGCTTATTCACATGCTTCAATTTTTCAATATATTGTTGGGGTTCAGCCTCTTTTCCCATGGTGATATTGTACATACCCTTGTTGCGCAAGGCAAACTACATATCTATGCTCCAATCAAGGTAATTGAAGGGTGTGAGGATTCTATAAGTCAGAGCTATTGAATTCTCCATTTCACGGCTATATTGATCAACAATTCTTCAAAAATTCTTTGAATGTACTTGCAAAAACACAACAAAAAATATCAATTCGAATCAATTTATACCAAACACTCTCTTCTTCGACATGTGCACATTATCTATGTGTATCACACCTGGATAGAATTCTCTGGACATAATACAAAGAGAGCAAGGCAGTAATTCCAGGATTTATGTGGAACCCAACTTCTTTCAGTGCATCAATGGAAGCTTAAGAGGTTTGTTCCTGGCTTGGATACAAGCTTTGATACCATGTTAAATTCAATCAAGCATAGGATCATCAGCCTATAGGATTCAAATGAGAAGAGAAGGTTGCAGAAGAGAGAAGAATTTAGCATAGATTGATCAATTACTCATGGAAAATTTGCACACACATGGAGACAAAAATGGAATAATATGATTATATTCATGAATCAGTAATCAATATGTAATAAAATGGTTATACATATAGGATAATTACAATGCCTAGTATAGGGTTCGAATTTACCAACCTGGAGTGACTTTAGACCTAACTCGGTGTGGGAAAATCACTACTAGATCTCACTAATGCAACTCTATATCACTAAGACAATTCACACTTAATTAATTGATGAGGGTAGGTGAGAAAATTCACCCTACTTCCCCTAAATCATGGAAAATGGCACTAGGATGACTGAGAGTGATCTAACTGATGGGAATTGGAGCATAACTGGACTTAACTGAATACCTACTAGAGTCAACTACTTGATACTTCTAGGCACTCAGAGCGGGTTCCTAAATTATGGGGATTGGTCCATGTGGCACCTAAACTCATGCAATCAGGTGTATTAAGTGGCATATCATACCCTAGGTGTGTCCCCCATGCACTAGTGGAGTGATGAAGACCTCCTAAGCTATTAAAATAGACAAATAGACTATGTGGTCAAAGGGAGGATTAAAAATAATCCCAACATCATGAATATATCTACAATATGTTCCTCTATTCCAATATACTCCAAATTGATGTTCTTTTATGTGACCTATTCATGTAGTAAGTGAAACTTGATAGGGATATGTTTTGTCTTGGTTTCTTAAGCCTTTGTTTCCATATATCTCGAAGTATGTTTCGACATCGAGAATGATCTCGAAGGAGGAGGCCATACTTAGGGCCCATAAAATATATTTGATCTATGCTCAACATGGTATTCTTTACGAAATAATTCCTAAGGCGCCAAGGTCCAACACAGAATTTTATAAATAGAATCCTAGACCACATGTCGATGGCATGGTTGGTTTAGTAGAGACATCGACTGTAGAGTCATTGGCCAAAAAAATTCATGAACTGTCAGTGAAGAAATCAGCAGCGGAGGAAGCTAAGGCTTCCACTCCCTCATCACAGAATGCAAATGTTTTTGCACAATCTACCCAAAAGGGAACTCAGTAGCCCAGCAGGAAAAAGAACAAGGGTAAGAAGGGTGAGGGGAATCAGAATAACCAGAAACTTTCCAATGATGTCGAGGGGGTGAAAAAATATAAAAATAAGGTAAAGTTTCCTTGCAAGTTTTTCCAAGAAGACCACCTGGCCTATCAATGCCCCTTAATGGATCAAGGACGGAAGTTGTTGAAACAACAACTTGTTGTCCTAAAGGATCCATTCCCACAAGGACAGAATGAAACTTCTAGTGATCCAAAGAACATTGGGGGCACACAAAATGCTCCTGCCACTGATCAATCATATATCAATATGGTCTTTTCCAATACTTTATTTTAGACTGGAGCCAAGAATTATGAACCAGAGGCTCCACAAAAGGATAAACAAACTATGGAATCTTAATCCCCACTTTCAATTGAAAAATCGGCTGATCCTATGCCAAAAATACCAAAAGGTGTTTTCAAAAAGATGTTTGACAACCCTAATGTGAGGGTTGCTTCTAACTACTTAGTAGTGGAAGACTTATCGCAAACACCCTATGCAATGTCAGCCTTAGAAGTGCTTCAGATTTTTCATTCGCGATGAGATGCACTTTTGGCGGCCCTAGGTAGTATGGAATCTGCGAGCCTAATGTTTGAGTTTAATCTTTCTGATGTAAAACCATGCCTACCTTACCATGTGTCCTTTTTATCGATGTAGTCCATGGCAAAAAAAACATCGGACCAACAGTAATAGGCGAAGGTGCATCCACATGTGTGATGTCCATTTCATGTTGGAAGGATTTGGGATCCCCTTAGTTAGTCCCATCTAACACTTTGTTGACTGCACAGGGACTTCACTTAGTGAACCTCTCACATAGCATGTGTGATCATGGGACATTAAAGAATACCCTTAATTTCAAGAGATATTGACCGAAACTCTTTTTGTTGAAACCCCCTCCCAATACTTAAAACCTCCTCCCCACCCCTTTTTATACCTCAATCCTTATAAACCACCCTACCCACCCCAACCTTAAACCCCTCACCCCCCCAATACCTGCAATATATTGGTTCGATTTTTTATAATTTTAAAACCCACAATATGAACTAACGTGATAGGATATTGGTCAAAAAGTGAAGCCCCCGTGGTTGACTGCTTTCGACGGAATATCTTTCTGTCCACATGGTATCCTGCCATCTTTTGAAATAAAAATAGCAAGGAAAGAAGTCTCTATAGAAATAAAATTTGTGGATTCCCCACTCAACTATAATTTACTTTTGGGGAGAATTTGAACCTACGCGATGTGCACTATTCCATCGTATATTTTCTGAGTCCTTTTGTTTCTACACGAAGGAAATTTAGTGACTGTTTACCAACTGACATATACTCGAAAATATCATATGGAGACCTTGGATTCTAACATGTCTTTGATTGACCATTCACACCTAGAAAACGAAAGTTTGGCAGTTGGGATGTATACATTGTTGATGGTAACTTTTGATATGCCCACTCCTATTAACTACTTAGGTTCGATGAGTGTAAGGAAGAACATCTGCACAATTGTATATAGAACCAACCCATGGGTTCTTCCTTTGCAAGAAGAGCCTTAGGTGCCCTTATCAGTGGCACAAGTAGCTTATCGGGCTATATTCGATGCTACTGTTGATTCCATAGTGACTACTTCTGTCTCAGAGGAGCCAGATGAAGCTTACTTGCCCGCATGGGAAAATAACTCTATGCATTCTTATGACTGCTTGGACATGGTTTTTCCTTCAGACAAATCCATTTTGAAAGCCATGATAGGACCCAAGAATATTTGTGAGGACATACATCACAAATCTTATTCTCTTCCAGACTTGAGCAGGTTAGAAAATTCCAAGTTCCATGTGAGACTAGTTGAAGGTATTGATCACCCTGTGAATCCTTTGCCAAAGGAGGGTGTGTTTGTTGAGGGGAATATGGCAAACATTTATGCCTCCATACCGATCAATATCTCTATAAAACCGGACGTCGTGGAAAAGGTGCATATCGGAGAAAACTCTTCTCCAGAATATATTGCCACTTACACTGCCTTATTTAAGTAATTTCATGACGTTTTTGCCTGGTATTACGAGGAGATGTCAGGCATCGATCCATCAATTATGGAACATGGAATCATAACTTACCCTAACATTAAACCTATTTGACAAAATATTAGACCTGTTAATCTGCGAAAAGCGGCACCTGTAAAGACTGAAGTGGAAAAGTTGTCGAAAGTTGTTTTCATCTACCATATCTCTCTTACGAAATGGGTATCAATGCCTATTCTGGTTGATAAGAAGCAGGGGCCATATGCATCTGTATTGATTTTTGGGACTTAAACTAGGCATGTCCAAAGGACAAGTACCCCACATCATTTATTTATCATATTATTGATGCATGTGTGGGTGTAACAAAGAAAATTTAATTATTAGGCTGGTTAATTAATGTAAATAAACTAAGAGGTGACTTGAAAAGTCACCTCTCTTCCCCACTTACGGTATAAATTACCGGGGCACCTATTATGTAAAGCATCTTCTACATTTATTAAATATACTCTCTACATTATGTTCTCTGTCCATTCTCCATTTCTTGCTCTTCGATTGGTATTATAGCCTCTTGGATCTCGACACCAGCCACCACCACTCCCACCTCCACTGCACCCACCTCCACTTCCACCTTACTTTCCACACACTTTCTCCACCCTCCATCCTTCATCCTCCACACACCTGCTCCATCCTCCATTCTTCGCTCTCCATCTGCCTGCTCCCTCCACCCACCTGCTCCATCCTCCATCCTCTGCTCTCCATCTAGCTGCTCCCCCCACGCACACCTGCTTCCTCCATGTGTTCCATCTCCCTCCACCACTTTGCACACTTGCTCACCATGTCCCATCCTCTCCATTTCGCTTCCGCCTCTCCACGTCCATCCTCCTCTCCACTTGCTTCCTCCTTTTTCTACTCCATCTGTGTCGCCTCTCATCCACCCTTCCATCGCGCTCCATTCTCCACCAGCCTCCCACCCCTCTCCGCCAGCTCCTTCTCCCACCTTACTCCCTCTCTACCATTCCCTTTCCTCCACGCATCCGCTCTCCTTCCACCCCTCTCCGCCAGCTCCTTCTCCCACCTTAATCTCTCTCTACCATTCCCTTTCCTCCATGCTCCAAATCCTTCTCCTTCGCTACTTCCATTATCGTGGTCGTTCTACCTCCCAATCGTCGCCTCCATCATTCACATTCATCCACAGTCGTCTGCTATAATAAATATTATTTAATATACTTTGTTTATTAATAATATTTACTATTTAATATACCTTAATATTAATAATATTTATTATTATTATTATTATTTAAAAAACAAAAACAAAAACTATATTATAATAATTATTATTATTATTATTATAAATATTTTAAAAAAAATCGTGGCAGCCTGGCATTATACAAAAAATAAAAATAAGTCCACATTCAACACTGGGAAGATTCTAGTAATCACCAGATCAATGGATGCTTGGTTCAATCAAATCAATGAGAAAATTAACAAGAATTACGAGGAACTCCACCTAAAAATCAAACAAACCAATGACAATTTGACATCAAAGTGGACACAATTTACGTCACGAATAGAGAATAGCTTCCTCACTGTACAAGAAGACCAAAAGAAAAATCAGGCAGTGTTAACCACCATCTTGGACAGATTACAAATATCAAATGACCTGCAACCAAACTCTCCCAGAACACTGGAGCACTCAAATCCTCTGTTCAACAGTGTCATCCTCAACCTCATATACACAAGGACACCAAATATGGGTGAAAGTTGAGTTACCCAAATACGACGGGGATGAGCGACAGTGCATAGCGTGGATTAACAAAGCTGAGGAATACCTAGATATCCACAACATCGATTATGACAGCGAGAAAATTAAATATGCCTCCATGCATATAGAAGGTAGTTCTTACAACTGGTACTTATGGTGGAAGAATACTACAAGAATATGTTCTTACAACTGGGTTAGCTTTAGGAACGACCTCATCAAAACATTCCAAGGTGTTGAATAAAAAGACTTATTTTCCAAAATCACAAGGTTACAACAAAAAAAACAGTGTCGATGAGTACACCTGCGAATGGGAAGCGTTGTCAACTTGAGTCCCAGAGTTAACTGATGACCAGCGACTATAGACCTACATACACGGTCTAAAACAACACATCTGTGATGAACTAGAGTTACACAACATCTCTACCATGGAGGAAGCATGACGTAAAGCCAGGATTATTGAAAGAATATACGTTCATACAAATTTCAACCAAGACGACTCCAAAAAGAACCCCCTCCAATTAGGATACATGGGAAATCTAAGGTATACACTGCCTCAACTTAGAGAAGGAACAAAACCCAGTTTAGAGGCCCAGAGAATAAAAGAAGGGAGATGTAAGTTCTGTGGAGACAAATGGGATCCTAAGCACAGATGCTTACAAAAGAAATTATATGCTTGTGAAGCAGAGCTAGAAGTCAATGAACCAATTGAAGACGATGCAAATAGCCAACAAGACTACCACCTAGGAATCAAGGATGACTCCCCACAAATCTCATTAGTCGCTATTACCAGAATCTCCCAACCGCAAACATTGAATATTAAAGGACATATAAAAAATAATAATGTCACAGTTATCATGGACTCACAGCACCCATAACTTTGTTAATGTTAACCTTGCTAAATTATTTAACCTATTTATTTGTCCAGTACCTAACATGAAGGTTATGGTAGCAGATGGCAAGAAGATTGACAATGTGGGAAAATGTCACAAGGTTAAGTTACAAATGCAAGAATATAACTTAGAATCAGATTTCTTTGCGGTGCCACTAGGAGGAATCGACGTAGTATTAGGAATATAATGGTTACAAACCTTGGGTACATACTCTGCAAATCACCAAGAACATTTTATTGAATTCCATGTGTTCGGGAAAACACACAAATTATATGGGTTCCAACCACCTCCAACACAACTGGTTACATCACATCAGATGGAAAAAATACATTGGAAAGATGCACCAACGTACATACCTCAATGTCGAGAAATGGATATTCTAACAAGTGAAGGAGATATGGACAAACAACCAGAGACACAAGAGCTAATTTGAAAACATCGCAAGGTGTTTCAAGAGTTACCTATGGCGCTCCCAACAAACAGAAAAACTGAACACATAATCGAAATAGAACCAGGGATAAAACCAGCCAGTAACAACCCATAAAGATATCCACATCAGAGACATTGCGATAGTTCATGTAGTCATTGTCATCAAATAATATTTGAGGATAAATATTCCTTAAGGGAAAGGAAATGTAACAAAGCAAATTTTATTATTAAGCTAGGTTAATTAATTTAAATAAACTAAGAGATGACTTGAAAAGTCACCTCTCTTCCCCACTTATGGTATAAATTACCAGGGCACCTATTATGTAAGGTATCTTCTACATGTATTAAATATACTCTCTACATTATGTTCTCTTATGTTCTCTGTCCATTCTCCCTTTCTTTCTCTTCCAGTGGGTAGTGAGTTTTTCTTGTTTATGGATAGTTTTTCGAGATATAACCATATCCAGATCAAACCCGAAGACGAGCACAAAACTTCCTTCATCTTCCCTTGGGGTATATTTGCATACAAAAAGATTCCTTTTGGATTTAAGAACGTTGGGGAAACCTTTCAACATGTAATGAAATTTACTTTCCATGATATTAATCACATTGTTGAACCGTACCTAGATTATCTTCGAGCCCATTATCGCAAGAGGAAGGATCACCCAGACCATCTTTGGTTGATTTTTGAAAGATGCAAACATTACAAGATTTGCTTAAATCCCCATAAGTGTGTCTTTTGCATCAATTTGGGGTGAATTTTAGGTTTCATAGTTTCCAACAAATGCATAAGGGTCAATCCGTTGAAAGTAGAGGCGATTGTTAATCTGCCTCCTCCTCAAACTATCCAATATTTACAAATTCTACAAGGAAACTCAAAATTTTTCCGACGTTTTATTGTGAAATATGCCAACATCACTAAGGGATTCATGCACTTGCTTAAGAAAGACACCCCATTTATATGGGATGAAGACACACAACAATCCTTTGAGGCATTGAAGAAAGCACTGCTATCTAATCCTCTTTTGCACCCACCAAATTACACAAAGGAATTCATATTGTATCTGGCTACATCCGAGTCTACGATAGGGGTAGTGCTAGTTTAGGAAGATGACAAGTCTCAAGAACATGTTATATACTATCTTATTCGCGCTTTGGCTGGCCCTGAACTCAGATATTCACATGTCAAGAAACTATCTTAGGAGGTAGTCTATGTCGTCTAGAGGTTGAGACACTACATTCTACTAAGGAAAACTACTGTCATTACGGATGTAAATACTTTCCAGTACATTTTACCACGATGCATAATCGGGGGAAAATTCAATAAGAGGATTGTCATTCTCCAAGATTTTAACAAATATTTTCAATCCGCTAAGTCTAAGAATTCCCTAGTATTCACAGACCTTATCTCAGAGTTCCCAAACAATGAGAGCATAGCGATAGAAGATGAGCCATTTCTTGATGAGCACACTTTATTAATTTCAACTTATGATCCTTGGTATGGGAATATCTTAGTATATCTCCAAAATTTGAAGTGTCCTGCGACCTTCTCATGGGAAGATTGGCACAAGTTAAGAATGAATGCCAAAAACTACCTCATAATCAGTGATACGTTATATAGACGAGGGGTAGTTTCTATCTTATGCCGATGCCTCACCCATGAGGAGGCTAAGATTGTCCTAAATGATTCTCACAGCGGAGCATGTGGGGGTCATTTATAGGCTTGGTTATCAACGGCCTAGAATATCTTATGTGTCGGGTTTTTCTGGCCTACCATCGTCAAATATTGTGTAGAGACTATAAAGCACTGTCATCCCTATCAACTCTATACCAGAAAAATGCGGTCACACCCTGCTCCTATTTTTCCCATCATCACGATAGGGCCCTTCACCAAGTAGGGGGTATATTTCATGACTTGCAACCCAATATCTTCTAGGGGGCACAAGTACATTATTTTCGTTGTTGACTACTTTACGAAGTGGGAAAAGGAAATGCCTGCCTTTAAGGTTGATGGTGAGACAATGCCATATTTCATTTTCAATCAGATCATTGCGAGGTTTGATATTCCCAAGCAGATTTTCATTGACCATGGTAGTCATTTTCAGAATAAGATGATGACCAAATTGACCACTATGTTAACAAGATGATGAGCAAATGGACAAGTAGAGGTAGTCAATAAGACCTTGAAAACCATTCTCAAGCGAACGATGAATGCAAGCAATTCAAATTGGTACATCATGCTGTATCCTATGCTCTAGGTGTACTGAACGAATGTCAAGACTGCCACAAGTTTTTCACCCTTCCATCTCGTCCATGGGGTGGAAGTAGTCATGTCGATTGAATGTGAGATACCGTCATTAAAAATTGCAATTCACATACTTCCTGACACTTCTAAGTTAGAAGAATTTTTGCTTCATCTAGAGGATCTAGATGAACATCATAGAGATATTCTCACAGCAAACGAAGCACGCAAGCAATGGATTAAAAATTAATATGAAAAAATAATAATTGACTAGAATTTTTTCCTCATGAGCTCCGTAAACACGGCATGACCATCAATGCAGCATCCTCATGTGTGATGGCGTGACAGGGTAGGTTTTCATGCACATGCTTAGGTGCACCTTGGTTCACCATGGCTCTAGGAGGGGGTCTCGAGTTATTTCCTCCTCCACCGTCTAAGGTCTTATAATTCTGGAAGCAGGTGGAAGCCAGTAGTAAAAGACATGCTTCTAATTCCCAACAGAAATTCGTCAAGAAACTAGACAATATACCTCGGATTTATCTCCCTATAGAGGAAACATGTATACCTACATTGAATCTAGTAGAAAGGGGGCTTATTGGGAGGTTCACAGGCCTATGTCACTCCCCCAAATCCATGGAAGCATGGGTCCAGAGGAACTGGCGTCCTCTAGTTTCAAAAGGCATCAAAAGTAATCCTGTTGGAGAGGGTTTCTTTGTTTTCATCTTTGACAATGTTGAAGATAGAAGACTTATCTTCAGGAATGGTTTGCATTTTATGGGCCCCCGGGGCCTGTATTTAAATAAATGGACCCCTAATTTTGACCCAACACAATATTTGTTGTGGCTATACCATTTTGGGTGTGCCTTCCCATCTACCTTTGCATTGTTGAAACCTGAAGTCATTGGAATCCATCGGAAACACCCTTGGGAAATATATCTACCGAGCTAAGAGTAAGGATCAATACTCAAGTGCAATAATATGCATCGAATTCGATAAGTAAGTTGGATTACCATAAGATATAAACTCATGGTCACAGATTTATCTCACATCCAAGAATTGGATTACGAACAACTCCCATTTAAATGCAAACACTGTCATGGCTATGGTCATTTTGCAAGGCGCTGCAAAAAGAAAGATGAGGAACACAGGGAGAAATAAAAAGGATAACAAAGGACACAAGTTCATAAAGAAACTCTATCAAAACAAAACAAAATATACAAAGGAAAAGGGACAACAATTGGCACTAACACTCCCTCGTCAAGGTCGACCCAAGGGGAAGGGATCTCAACCCATCTTTTAGCAGATGCTTCTAAAAACCCATTTGAAATTTGTAGCACACCTCCAAAAATATCTGAGCAAACAAACAAAGAGATCGAGCAGTAGAAACTTCCCTCGATAGGGGAGAAAGACAATGCAGAGGCAAGCCATCCTGGTTCTCCTTTAGGAAAATCCTCTCCTCCTTCCTACATGGATATGACAAGAAAGAAGCCACCAAAAAACTCTGGATCCTCTGAGGATGATACTTTTGAGAGGCCTTCGAAAATAATAGTGAGGAAATCAAAAAAAGAAACTAGAGAAGAGGAAGGTGAGAGGAAAAATATGCAAGGGATCTCAACCCATATTTTAGTAGATGCTTCTAAAAACCCATTTGAAATTCCTAGCACACCTCCAAAAATATCTAAGCAAACAAACAAAAAGATCGAGCAGCAAAACCTTCCCCCGATAGGGGAGAAAGACAACGTAGAGGCAATCCATCCTAGTTCTCCTTTAGTAAAATCCTCTCCTCATTCCTACGTGGATATGACAAGAAAGAAGCCACCAAAAAACTCTAGATCTTTTAAGGATGATACTTTTGAGAGGCCTTCAAAAATAATAGTGAGGAAATCAAAAAAGAAACTAGAGAAGAGGAAGCTGAGAGGAAAAATATGCAAGGATTTCAAGCCACTATTGATATGTCCATCGGGAGAAATACCAGAACCAAACCCCCAAGGGCAGTTCTAACTCCATCCCCAGTAAATAATGCGCTTAGTTTCTTGGAATTGCAAAGGCTTGGGGAATCCATTGAAGGCCGAAGCCGTCAAAGACCTATTGAAAGTTGAATCCCCCAATATCCTCATACTCCAGTTAAAAAAATTGAAGCAGACACCCTTCTTGAAATCAACAAACTGAAATGGAAGAAGAATGCAGGGAAGCCCATTAGCACAAGGGGATCCTCTGACAGACTTGCAACTATGTGTTCAGAGGACAAGTTTCATTTAGAAATCTCCTTTGAGACTCAAAACTGGTTCTTCACTGAGCTCCGGCATTATTCAAGTAAACTTTCTTTCTCACTCTTCAATCTCTATGTTCCTATCCACTTCTCAGAGAAGAAATATTGCTAGTAAACTCTATCATTTTTTTTAGAAACATACTCCCCCAGGAACATCATTTTAGCTGGAGACTTTAACATACTTTTTTATCCGAAAGAAAAGATAGGAGGCAACTATGGCAGTGACAAAATGCTCTCCTTTATGGAGGATCTAGTCCATCAACTGGATCTCCTTGACTTCAAACCATCGATAGGCCTCTACACGTGGATAAGTAACAGAGTTGGGGCTTCTCATATATCAGCACGCCTGGACAGCCTCCTGGTTCAACGCTTGCTCTTGCTGGAAAATATGCTAATTTCCTCCAAAATACTTCCAAATTTGACCTTTGGTCATAAGCCCATTATTTTACTCCTGGAAGTGTGGAAATTGAACCAGGTGATAGATTAATTTTACTCACAACAATTAACAATTGATCATGCAAAATCACTCACAAAGAGACTGAAAATTGGAGCTGAACACTAAACTGTATTAAATCAATGTACAATAGCCAACCCTGTAATAGCATAGGTTGCTGAATAAATAACATACATCAGGGATTCAAATGCATGAGGAGCAATTCGAATCTAGCATAAAGCAGGCTTACTAAAAATAAGCAAATCCCCCATAGGTGTAAAAAGCTGATCCCAAATTTGTCATGAAACTCACGAATTGGAAAATATGCTTAGGCAAGATAAAGAGTGGTGGAATGGCAGCTCATACATGCTTTTGCATGGAGAAAAGAGAGGATGATGTGTAGGACAAAAAACTAGTCAACCTCACCTAGTCTAGCTTTTCCTTTTGCCTTAAAACACTGAAAAAGCAGGGAATTAAGCAGAAAAAGCAGAAGGGCGCCTAGGAGGCCAGAAATAAAGTAGATTTGATTCCTTGGGCTTTCCCATGCGCTACATGAGTCAAATAAGGCAAGTTTGACCACTATGGATAGGTAATAGAAAACTTGCACAAGGTGGGACACATGAACTAGGCTAATAAGACAGAAATAATTAAATTAATGTCTAAATGGGTAAACTATGGGTTGATTATTCTAACACCCCCCCTTAATCCTGAATTATGAGTAATATATCATAAAATTATAAGGCCTAGCAACAAGGCTTAGTCACCCTTTACATATTGCATGTCCATTTAAACAAGGAAAGAGGCAAAACCAACTTGGGAAAATCCTCCCTTAAACATGGACTGTAAACAAAATTGTAGAATCTTGTCTTCACTCATGCTTTCACAGCATGATCAGAAATCCCCAGCAGTGATTTGAGATTGCTGAAGGTATTCTCACAAAATGCTTTGGTAAAGATATCAGCTACTTGTTTTGAAGATGAGCAGAAGAGTAGGTGAATGGTGCCATCATGCACAAGTTCTCTGATGTAGTGCATATGGATCTCAATGTGTCTAGTTCTCTGCTTCTGAAATGGATCTTTGTAGATTCAAATGGTACTCTGGTTATCACAATAGATGGTATTTGAGTACTCTGGTTCGAAGCCACACTCTCCAAGTAAACCCTGCAACCATAAACATTGAGTTGCTGCATTAACAACTCCTCTGTACTCTGCTTCTGTAGATGAGAGTGCAATGGCACTCTGTTTATTGCTTGACCAGATGATTGGCCCTTTTGCAAGCATGAACACATATCCTGAAGTGGACTTTCTATCTGTTCTATCACCTGCCCAATCACTGTCAGTAAATCCAATCAAATCAAGATCAGATTTTGCTTTATAGAAGATCCCATGTGTCCTTGTTCCCTGAACAAA
Organism: Pseudotsuga menziesii; assembly: GCA_001517045.1. Taxonomy (NCBI): domain Eukaryota; kingdom Viridiplantae; phylum Streptophyta; class Pinopsida; order Pinales; family Pinaceae; genus Pseudotsuga; species Pseudotsuga menziesii. The sequence goes on from LPNX010579622.1 coordinate 261,384, forward strand.
GTTAAGGATCCTTTTGGCTGCTTTCCAATGGATCTCTTGAGGCTGATCCATGAATCTAGAAGCCACACTTACTGCATAACAAATATCAGGTCTAGTATGTGTCAGATACAACAAACATCCAATCAATTTCCTATACAGTGTATTGTTTACCATCGGTGAAGAATCAGCTTCTTCCAGCTTCACTCCTGCAAGGAAAGGAGTTTTGGTTGCTTTGCAATCCTTCATTTTGAATTTGTTCAGCAAGTCCAAGGCATATTTTTACTGGTGCACCTTGATTCCATCTTTGGTTTGAGCAATCTCAAGCCCCAAAAATTGACTTAAGAGCCCCAAATCTGTCATGGAGAAGGCTTGGTTCATAGCTCCTTTTAAGGAATCGATCTCAGCCTGTGAGCTTCCTGTAATGAGGAGGTCATCAACATATAACACAATGATCATTAATGAACCATTAACTAACTTCAAATAGACATTTGGATCTGATTTTCACCGAACAAAATTCAGTGATAGCAAGAAGCTATCGATCTTGGCATACCAAGCCCTGGGGGCTTGCTTTAGCCCATACAATGACTTTCTCAACCTGCACACAAGAGAAGGATTAGTAGCAAAACCTTGAGGCTGCTGCATATATATCTCTTCAGTGAGATCTCCATTCAGGAAGGCACATTTTACATCCATGTGATGTACCTCCCATTGCCTTGAGGCTGCAATGGCTAAGGCTAGCCTGATGGAATCCATCTTTGCCACTGGGGCAAAGGTCTCATTGTAATCTATGCCATGAACCTGTGAGTAGCCCTTGGATACCAATCCAGCCTTGTACTTTAGTGGTGAACCATCAGCAGCAAATTTGGTCTTATAGACCCACTTACACTGTACTAGTTTTCTCCCTGGGGGAAGATCCACTAGCTCCCATGTGTTGCTCTTCTAGAGTGAGCTGAAATCCTCCTTCATGGTTGTTTGCCATCTTGGATCTCTTGCTAATTCTTCATATGTTTTAGGATCAGACTCCACCATCAAATAGCATTTTTCAGCAAACATAGGATCCTTCATGCACAGACCATTCTCAAATTGAGATCTAGTCCTCCTTGGGTCATTGGGATCCCCAGCTAGCTCACCTGCTGCATGTAGTGTATTGGCTACCCATTTTGGCCTTGTAGGGATTTTAGGGTCTGCAATAAACTCATCTCCATTAGACAAATCAGAATCATCATGTTCAACAAACTCTTTACTTACTTCTTGAGGTTCAGGTGGTGAAGAGGCTTCACCAACTTCCACTGCTGCAAGGGGTTCTTCTTCAAACTGAACACACCTTTCGATGAAGGATTTATTTATGCTCAAATTTATCAAATTGTACCCTTTTGAATCTTTAGAGTATCCAACAAAAATACACTCTTGGATTTGGGGCTACAAAGCCTTCCTCTTCTCTGTCGGGATTCTAGCCCAAGCCTTTGAGCCAAAAATCCTGAAATGGGTCACATCTGGCTTGTGCCCACTCCATG